>JAOBRG010368737.1:0-11985 GCA_027574985.1 Umimayanthus nakama | reverse complement strand
GTGGGGGGGTGGGGGGCCGGGTCTCGAGAGAAACGTACATTTGACGTTTCTTGTGGGGAAAATCGATATGTGACGCTTCCCTTAGTCGATCCGAGCGGCGAAGTCGCGAAGAAGGGTCGGTGAGCACAGCGAGCCGCGAGGGGAATGGGTCAAAGAGAGAAGGAAAAGGAACGCCTGCCCTAAAACCCATCGTTTTTGAGGTTTATTCTTCATGTCCGCAGCCACCAAAGGTCACGTATTTCTATTGGTTCAAAAATGTTTATTCGTACAATTTAGTAACAGCACAGAAGCATACGATTGACTTCCCGTCGCGTCTAGATCTGGATTTGTGCAGTCTAATGTGCCACGACGAATATATTTGGTGCTTTGAAAGTTTTGTACCTTACACAGTGCATGATCTTTTTCAGACCATATTGTAGTGACAGAAAGTTAAAGAAAAATCCATACTATACCCTCAAGCTGTGACGTCAATAAGCCTTTGCACCTGGCGATCGATCAACACGGTGCCACTCTGAACAGTGCCAGAACTCCCCCTCACTCTATCTCTCTTTATCTTTTTGTCTCTCTGCATGTATGTTTGTGTATGACTGTCTGTCTGTTTGTTCTTCCGTCTGTGTGTCTGTGTTTCTGTCTCTCTTTTTATATGTCTGTCTCTACGGCTTGAGAGGTGAACGAATTTAGTTCAAGTTAATTAACGTGAGAATTGATTTATCGAAGATTACAGCTCTTGTGGATTGTCTCGAATAAAAGAAAATAGTGACAAGGAAGCCATGAATACAGACTACCACAGGTCAAAACGGGGCTTTTTAAAAAGAGTTTTATGAATTGATGAGAATTTTAATTTAGCGCATCTTTACTTAGTATCCATTGTGTTTCAATATACATTCAAATTTCTTCAACTTATTGTAAGCCCAAACTAGTTTACTTTGAGCGTTTTTAATAACATTTACTGTTATTATTACTATGAATAGTAGTAATATATTATTATTATTATTATTATTATTATTATTATTATTATTATTAATGCTATTATTAATATCATTATTCTGTTTCTATTATTGATGATCATTATTATTACTGTTATTATCGTAATTGTCATTTTTATTCTGATTCTTAATATTTTTTGTTGTAATTATTATTGTTGTTATTATTGTTTCTGTTATTTTTATTGGACAGACAACTCACCGGGTTGCTGGCCCACGTACGCGACGCTCGCAGTCCACACGCCGCCATACGTTATTCCCTGTATGAACTCGAGTGGGAGGACGAGCCAGGGGTTCTCCACGTACGAGTAGAACAGAAACCTCACTCCGTAACAAATCAGCCCGAAATACAACACTGCGTCATTTCCGACTTTCGCTACGATGTACGTCGCGCAGAAAAACATAATCACTTCCCCAATAGAATTCATCAGGATAATTGTCGTGAAAAGGAGAGGAGTTCCCCCAATATCTTGAAGAAACCAGAAGAGGAACGAAAGCTGGAGGCTGTGCGAGAGCCCAAAGAAAAACAACACAAAAATAAAAGAACCGTTCTTGACGCTACAGAATAGTCTCAGTCCCTGGAGAAAGCTGGGTTCGTTTGGCGAAGACACCGGGTGTGGATTTGTCTCAAATTTGAAGAAGATCGACACGATGAGATTGCAAAACATTGCAGCGGCAAAAACGTAGAAGCTGGGAAGATAGTTGATGCTGTCGGAATACGGGCAGTGATTGAAATATGTAACCGCGGCGCCAGTGATAAGTGCCCCAAGGCCCCAACCAAACGACCCGAAGAGCCGCTGGTGACCGTACTCGTGCTCCTGCCCTCGTAGCAGGGCAAGTGTTCCCATATCCGCGAGTAGAGGTGCGGGCGAAGCAATGAACTCGCCCAAAATCACGATCACTAATAAGGTTATAAAAATCTCCTTGTTGTTCTTTACGCGAAAGTCATCCCGTGGCTTTGGTCGTGATTCTGGTTTAGAAACACTCGTTAGAAAACGTTTTTTGCTGCCGTCTTGACCTTGGGACTTTGAATTTGCTTCAAAAAGAGCTTTCATGTCCTCACCATTCTTTGAAAACGCGTCCTTTTCAAGCTCAGATATCGACTCACTAAGGCGACCGGCTTCAGGCTGTCGATACTTTGTTTTGATTCTTGAAGGAGACAGTTCAGTTTCGGTATCTATTCTTTTTACTCTTCTCAGCATTTCCTGGGTCCTACCATCAACTTCCTCTCTTGCACTTTTGAGACTTTCATGTGGAAGTTTACTTTCTCCTCCCCCATCATTACTTATCACTTTCATGAAGTTTAAAGTCCCCCCAGGTGTTTTTGGTTCATTGATAATTACTGACTTAGTTTCTTTTTCTGGCACAGTGGCACTGTCGGCGACATCTGCAAAATGAGGCTTTACCGAAATAGAGTCTTCCGTGTCCAATGCGAGACCATTTCCTGCTCGAGGGAACGCAATAAAGTCACGTTTAGAGCTATTCTGCCAAAGACCAGTTGCGTTCGCCATGTATTCTTCATAAGAGCCTTTGTAACAAGGTAGCTCGAACGGTGAGACCACGCTTTGTGAAAAATACCCGACCAAGCATCCGAATATCGAAATAAGAAGGATAAGCTTTGGACGGTTGAAGACATCAGCAACCATTCCCCACAGTGGTGAAACCAAAGTCTTAATGAAAGGCCGTACACCTAACAAGATCCCTGATTCTCGTGCAGTAATCCATAACTGCTTGTAGAACACTCCCAGATATGGAAGGAAGGCTCCGATTGCCATAAAGTAGAAGAAAAAGGACAGTTTCGGTATTAGTAAATCTCTGTTGACTTTTTCCTTCACGGTGGTAAATGCTCCCTTCTTGGAGTTTAAACTCCCAGCCTTGCTTGCTTCTTGATTGGGGATTTCCATAGGAATATCGTCAAGACTTGAAGTTTCCATGATGGAGAAAAAATTTGATTTTAGGAAATCTTAAACTTACGCGTTAAATATGAGCCGGTTACGAACAGAAAAAAATCCCATGTAATGTTAGTTCAACATTAACGTAGGTTCTGCGTGTCAAGTTGGTTCATAGCACTTGTATAAATGAAAACATCAATTCACCAAGCCAGGTTCCTGGCTTTTTTCTGTTTCTGTGGGCTGATAAATGCCACCAAAAATTCAGGCGATAGCGATAAAAGATTAGGAAATATTAAAATGCCCGGTTAAACCATATCGACCAAGAAGAGAGCTTTTAACATTGAAATTATGCAAGATTCACGTCTTGTGTTCGACGAACACTCTAAATGTCGCCCGCATGAAGTATTGATTGAGACTGAAGAGTTGAAAATGCAAACGCGGGGTTTGAAAACGCTTTGGAGTAAACAGCTGTCTGAGGTTGTCAAGATTATAAGTGAATCTTGAATTTGCATATGAATGAGCATTATCCCGACACATCATTTTCAAAACACAAAGAGAACGTCCATTCGTGGGCGATTGCGGGGTAAGAAATTATTTCATCTTGCTCATCAAGTACTCATAGACTTCCGCAAAATTGGTATTTCATTTCATTTTTCCTCTAATTTTGTCACTTAATGATGCAGCAGTTGGTTGCTTCTAATAAAACGGAGTTTAAAACTATAAAATCAATGAAGTTTGTTTTGCTTTGCTGTTAAGGTCGGCAATGGAGATTTTCCGTAAAGTAAAGATTATTTATGAAGCATAAATTTACTTTTTCGCTGCAAACTGAAATAACGAAGAGCTTCGATAGAGCGTTCAAATCATCTTGGCTTTGCATTTACTGCCATTTATCAGAACCATCTCTAATTTTCCGATCAGTCAATTCAGACAAATACTCGCTTAAACGGATGTAAAGGCTAGCACCAAATTTTGAAAAACATTCGACAAAACTGCACTGAAGAAGATAAAAATGACAGTAGACTGTCCACAGTTTATTGATGCAGATGTAAGAATGTGTGAGTTAATATCTTGAAGTTGCGAAACTGAATGATAACACGAAGTACCAGCGGATAGTTCATGTACTCAGCTGTATTCGCCAAAAAACGGGAAAAAAACCTAACCCATCTATCAGTTACGGTTTGTTTTTGTTTTTTCTTGAACTATAAACGCAAAATGAAACAAACAATGTCTAATTTGCTGATTTGCTACTATACTACATTTAATACAGCGCCTCGTTTGAAGGGTATTCTTTCAGCCACATCATGCACATTGAATTTTTAGCTATTTGCGTACAGTATTAGTCAACATTCGTTTCCCAGACAACCGGAAGCCTTGTAAATAATTTACTCAACGACTGATCGTATTTGCATAATAGTTGCCGCACTTTTTCATATTTTGTCAGTTTCAGGGAAAAAAAATCTCTTTTATTTTCCTGAACGCCAGATTAAACAAGATTCGCTTTCTAGTAAATATAGAGACGGCTAGTTCAAATACAAGAACTGTAAGAAAACTTTAAAAATTCCATGGGAGAAAGAGTGGGAGGTATTCAATAGTTCAGCATTTGTGCGTGAATAAATAATCAATTCTTTATGGATAAAGAATTTGCGTGTGGCTTGAAATCATCTCTTTCATTTTTTACTAAATCGAATGCCCGATCTAGGAACATAAAAGAGTAAGAAGACGAGTCATTTAGGCAGTTCACTTTGACAAAAATCTGTACTAAACTAAATTTTCAATGAATATAACAAGTCATGTCCTTTCTTACCCAAGAAATAAAAACTAGTGTATTTAAGCTTTCCCTGAATAACGTTATTTGCAGTCAACTTAAAGTATAATAGCAACTCTGGTTCATTCTTTAGCAACACTGACGGGACGTCTAAATTGTTTTCCTTCTTTCAATAAACAGAGCTTGGCTTTTCTGTAACAGTTTCACAAATTAGATAATTATTGAAAAACTAATTTCGCCTGACTAACATCTCACAGCGAAATTAGTTGACAGTTATAATTAGATTTTTTCTTTGACCGCTGCGACCTTCAGAAAATGTTTCATGTTTCGCTTATATATCAATAATGTAAACTGCTTATTAAAGCTCCCGTTAGAATTTGAAAAAAGTACTACATATATATCTAAAATAAACAAAAAAAAACAGTGCTATTTTTCAGCAGAGGACGCAAGACAACTTTACTTTAAATTTTCCTTTGTATGCTTCAAAAGTTTCTTTGAACACCAGAAAAAAGTTTATAGTCTATGTTGTATCTTAAATAGAAATTAGTACTGTAATGCCTATTTTGATATACAATTTTGAATGCATTGTGAACACCTGCTTCATACATAAACTGAATTGATAAACTTGTCAAAAACTGTTTCAGTTGCATCCCTCCCAGCACAATACAACTCCCTCTTGTTCAGGAAATAACAGAACTTGATTTAGAAAAATAAGATACAAATTTTCAGGCTGGATTTACATTGCTTTATTGTACTTTAAGGATTACAACGGACTGAAAGTATTTCATTGCTTCGAGTCAGTTTTTTCTCTCGAGAATATATGTCTTCCTCGTCCTTCTTAATAGAGAAAGAAACATTGCTTCACTTAATTTTATTGGGCTTCAACGCAACCAATTTTCGCTCTAGATCTGATTTTGCGAAACTATTGTATCCGGGTTTTTTCTCAAAAGCTTTTAAACAAGCAGAAAGGGAATTCAAATCTTTTTTGACAAAAATGCATCAGAGATTTGAACATATTACAATCTGCTACCGTATGCATGACGATAGATTTCTGACAAAATAAGAACTAATTAGCAGAGAGTTATGCTAAATAAAATCATAGTATTATTTTTCTGCTGATCACAAGATCACAGCTGAGATTAGCTAGATACATCAATCTTCGACCAGAATGGAGCTGGTTTACTAAATTGCAACTTCACGAACTGTTAATACTATTAGCACATAGATCCAAAAGATGAGGAGGATGTTTTCTGTTCTGTCAGTTAAACAGCAAGGGAAAACACACATCAGTACGGGCAGAGAAGCGGTCTGTCTCAAGAATGTGGTTTAAAACATCAATAAATACAAGGTTTTCCTTCTCCTGCTCCACTGAAAAAAAATCTTCAACCAATAGATTGTGACAATAGTACTTTAGACCTTTTTACTTCCATCGTCATCCCAAACGGTAGTAATTGTTTCCTCAAACAGTACGGCTAGTGCGAAAGCAATGAACGAACTGAAGAAGTATTTTAAGATGGAAAAATGGTATATATACAAAAGGCGCCGTTTTTGAGTACGATAAATGCAACTAAAGTGAAAGGCCATTGTCATGGGAATCGTGGGTCCGAAATCCAGAGTTAATTAACTGTAAGCCTAATAATGATAACAAAATAAATAAATTTAATAAACTTTTCTTTTCTTCGACTTCTTGTCGAAAAACTTGAAATTAAAACGCGCATGCAGTTTACGCCAGCAATGTATATATGTATCTATGTGATTCGTTTTTTCCTTCAGTTATTCAACATTTTGTTTACTTCTTGTAGCCCTATATCTTTGAATTCTTAGATGTCTCAAAATTGTATTAAAATTGTCAGATTCTCAGTTGTTTTTTGGTAACAATTGTGAACGGCTAATTGAGTCACCTTGTTGCAACAATGGTTTGCCTATCATTTGCCAATCTAACAAACTCTCTGCTCACGATATAACAACGGCCCCCAAGAATAGACAGACGACCTGTTGTCAAACATTTTTACTCATCTAGTCTGTGACTGCTTTCAAGAAAATAGTTAGTGTTGCCAAACTGGGCATATTTATTAGCACTTTGCTCTGATTTCCCTTAAAGCTGTATTTCTGATCCAATTTCTGATCACTATTCCATCAAACAGAGACCGGTGTTTGCTTAACGAATAATGCTAACCGCACTTCAACAAAAAACCCAATTAACTTATAAAAATATGCAAGCACTTTTCAGCCGAATATACAGTTTTTCGCTGAAATAAGAAGCAACCAAATTCTTTAAAAAATATGTGTTTTATAATTATAATTTTCTGTACATTGGCAGCAAAACAGATTGAAGCTAATGATGCAAACGTAAAGAACTCAGGTGGTTTCTAAAATACTAAAAAGGTCTCTTTGGATGACTGCTTAATCGAAACGTTTAGTCCACTTTTAGAAACATCCGAAGAAACATTTTTAGTGTTTTAACAACCTTTACAGGCGAATAAAGAACATCAGATGGTTTCATCAACGTGTTTATTCCACGCAATGCAAACTAGGGCCTTATTCCAACATTGAGCAAAAATTTTGAATCAAAATTGCTTCATTTGGTTTACCGAAAAGTAAGGTACTATACTGACCAATGGAAAAATAAATAAATGGCGGGAAAGCTTGCATCTGCGCGCTCGCTTGCCTTTAAGGTTGAGTTAAAATCGATCTTGCCCGAATCTTCTTTTGTTTAGAATGTGATTTTTTTTCCTTTCGCTTTGTACATATCATGAGCAACTTATGTCAAAAAAGCAGAAAGTAGAGGTAAGATATTAAATGTTTTCATATAACAAAATAAACCAAAATTTTTGCGTTTGAGTACCTCTAAGCCAGGTAGAAAACTGTGACTAGTGTTGCTGCTATTTTATATGAATGAAAACGCAACATGGCACGACCTTTGATTTTGTCTTCGTTACCACGGCAACAGCAGCGAACTAAATAACGTTTGATAGTATGCAAGTTAATTAGTGGGTGAAGCACTAACTACATAAATCAAAGAAAAGCTTATATAGGTGTATGGGGAGGACGAAGATCAAAACACATGGAGTCTTCACTAGTCTTTTCACACGGGAAAAGAAGCCTCTTGCTAAATTTCCTTTGAAAATAATACTTGTCTCAGTGTTGCCCGTATGTAAGAGAACTTCCGGGTGCGGATCTGGGAACAATTTATCGAGTCACTGATACCCTATAAACTAGTTTAATTTTTATTAAAAAATACATTTCCTTTATATGACGGCGGACCGACATTGTATCACGAACAAGCTAGCCTATAGCTAGCCTTTACTTGGCCGTCCGAGCGGGGCTTGTCGGATTTAACTACGATACGGTTACTAAACTCGACTACATTGGTAGCATTGTTGTCTGGTATGATTGCTAACAATATCATGGCCAATATTGCAAGTTTTAAAGCCAGGTAGTTGTACTAGTAGTCGATGCCTAAAATAAAATAAAATACAGATTTTGTCCTTCCCATAACTCTCTACGCACCCTTCGTCTCGTTACCAAATTCCTCTGCGTCTCCTCTGTTCAGCACAGCGATAGGACTGGGTGCTAGTATACAGTTACGTAAACACGATTTTCCGTAGTGAGGAACTTGGAATTTAGAAGTGAAAATGCAAACTTATTTGAGGGGGGGGGGGGGGTCTTGGAACATGCTTCCATGAGAAAATTTGGGAAACTTGGGCTGCATTGGTCTGCGTTTTATGTTCTCATGATAGAGAAACAAAATATAGAGTGGCGCAAAGAAAAAGTAAGCCGCCACCACTTGTTATTCGGAGAAAGGTAAAAAGAAAAGCTGTTCATCTCTTGTTCTTTCTTCATAAGCTCACATTTTGTCTACCGAATCAGTTTAGTCCAGGCAGATGTTAAAGTTCGAACTTAGTCATTTTATTTCTAAGAGTATGTACAAGTTGTATTTACAGGCATACTGAACGAAGACTGTAAATTCACACCTTAAAAATTAAATATATCCATGATAATGGCATCATGGAGATTCACTCACATCGGCGGTATTTCGTTAACAAAAGTTACTGTTGGATGGGTGGCGATCCAACCAGGTCCGCCCGACCCTGAAACGATAGAAAAAAAAACTATTAAGACTGGTAGAAATACAAGGTTGGTGGTGGTGGTGGTGGTGGTGGTGGTAGGGGTTAATGGGATAAGGGTTCTCTCAACCTATAACTTTAGCAGAGCTTTTTATATCTAAAGTTTTATCACCAAATATCTTCGAACTAATACAAAAAAATATGAATGAATGTAGTGCCTACTTCAATGTATTCTGTGAAGCTCATTTTGCTATGAAAACGAAATATGTACAACCAAAATCTGCTAAGAATTGAAGCAAGTTTGTCCTAACGAAACAAATGGGTAGGATGTGTATCACACAATCAACAAGTACCCCCCCCCCCTAAACCAGTAAATATCGGGTAGCCTCCAACGCTGCCGCCTTATTTCCTTCACCACAGGCGGCTGCTGTGGACGTTAATATCGGGTCTTTGCTGAGGTACATTGTGACCTCGTTGGAGAACTCCAAGTAGCTATTGGGAGTTTACAGACCATGTAAATTAAGGCTGACGTTGTGGCAATCCAACGACGTTTGAAGAAAACCAATAGATTTCTTTAGAATAAAACAGAAACATTTATAAATGTTGCTTCGAGACAACTTAGTTTATGACTCTGAAAAGACGTGACAACTATCTACAGTCTAGGAGCTAGTTATGCCTTCGTGTCTATTCAATTAATTCGTGTGTGTCTGTTTAGCTAGTTAGTTTATGTCAGTCCGTCTGTCTAACCAGTCCAGTTTAACCTTTCTTTCTCTCTGTCTGTCTGTCTGTCTGTCTGTCTACATGTCTGTTATCTTATCTATCTGCTTTGTCTCAGTTCTGTGTCTTTCAGTCTGAACTGTCTGTTTGTCTATTAACTATTATCTGTCTGTTGACTTGCATGCCTGTTCTAATTGGTTGAATTATCTCGGTCTATAATTTTTGTTTCTTCTTCTTATTGAGGAAAAAGCCAGAGCATTAATTCACGAAACCGAGTTTAGTCCTCGAGTGCGTTTTGTGCTGGGGATTCACCCCTGTGCGTACCTCACCCATTTGTGTCCTGGCGTATTCAATTCGGATTCCTCCCCTTTCTGACGACATCATGACGTACCTGGTGAATTTTCAAAGCAATAGCTTAGTATGAATAGAATTAAGGGAACACCTTTTGAGCTGGTTTGGCGTATCAGGTACCAGGATATACAAATGCCAATATGAGTAAACTAAAAATGAAGACAAATCTTTGAGCAACTCGCAATATACTAGCCGGACAAGAGCAGACGAAAACTTTCAATGATTTGAAAATCAAAGAAAGTTTGTTAAAATCAAAATTTAGAATAAGGTATTTTTGTCAAAACTCTGAGTCACGCTCAGAGAAACGCATGTCGGCTCTTGTAGACATGAGCCCAGCGTTAGCACTAAAATCACTGGGCTTCAGAGCACCACTAGCAACAGCATCAGCAATACGAACTTTAACGATAACCCTTGCATTAATACCGACAATGATTTCAATACTGACATCAAAACCAACATCAACATCGACCTCAACAACGCCTTCGACAAGGACATCGGCATCGACACTGGCACTGACCTGCAACATCATCAACATCAACTTCAACAACGACAGTGGATTCGGCATTGACATCAACATCAACTTCGGCATCCGCAAGGACGTCAGCATCGCCACTGACACTGAGATGTACTATCATCAACAAAGATAACAACCTCAACAAAGCAAGCGGAATCGGTATCGGCATCGACACCATTATCAGCTTCGACAAGGACATGGTCATCGACACTGACATGCACCATCATCAACATCGACATCAACCTCGACCACAGCAGTGAAATTGGTATCGACATCGAAAATGACACCAACATCGACTTCGACAACGACATGGAGAAAAGCACCAACCACGACATTGACATCGACACGTATATCAACACTAATCTCTATTAACTTACCCCTGAAAAGTGTTCAGTGCCTGCATAGCAACGAAAAGGTCCTGTGCATAGGTAGAAACATTGTCAAAAAAATTCATTTGGATAAAATATAAAAATAATAAAAAGAATCAGGTTTTATAGCACCGGCAAATTTTCCTAATTATAAAGGAGAGCATTTAGGTAGTATTTACATTTGCATGTACATTACACATATTTCATTTACGTTTACAAGAAGTTCTCATTCTGGAATGAAAGTGCGGAAAGAGCATCGGCGGATCGAAAATATGAGTTAGCTGATCTGCAACGGATCTGCAACTACCGTTATGTACTCGTCCTGGAATGACTAGTTCCGGAATGAAATTTTAGTAGGTGTTATGTAAACGAATACAGACACTCAGTAGGGAACCGGGATAAAGTTCGTTACCGGGATGAAACAAGATCCGGTATCAAACTAACCGGCAACGCGATGGTTTGATTCTTTTTTTGGACCGTTTTCCTGACGTGTAATCAATATCGCTTTTCAACACGAGAAAATATAGCCAGATCTTTTTCGTAAAACCGTCCTGTATTGCCGGATTTTTATTACAAAGAAGAAGAAACAGATTTACGGAATACTTATCGAAATTTTATAGGAACAGTTAAGAAGACCTTTGGAGGCTGTCCAGAATATTTTTAGAAAGCTTTTTCTGATTTTGACATTAAGAATTTTTAGAAAAAGAGTGATAGTACAAAACCATGTGATTTTCACTAAAGCATTGTGTCCGTTATAGAAAAAGCGATATGGATAGTTTCTATTTGACAACAAACGTGCCTTCAGTTTTGATAATGGACTTTTTCATGATTCTACTTTAAACCTACCGCGTATTCCACAAAGCAGACTGGTGAGTTTCCTTTGCTGTTGCTGTACAGTATTTTTAATCTTCGAAACCCTGGAAACCTGCACAGAGTTTAAAATTAGTAAAAGTAACTGAAGGCTTGGATTTCACATACTGATATGTACCCAACGTATTATTCTTTATTACGTTCAGCTTGTTCTAATATTGATACAAATTCCCTTTGCTTGTAAAAATAAAAAAATTGCTAAATTAGAGTAAATTTACTAGATTTATAGTGTGTCGTATTGCATTGTGCCTAATATGCTCCAAAGAGGCGGTTTTTAAGTACAGTATTCAAACGTGTTATATTTTTAGAGAGATGAGTTTAGTCCTTTTAGCTTCCAACCTTCCCGTTCCCTAGCCTCCAGCAAAAGTCTTTGCCTTCGAAAAAGTTCTTTCAGGGCCAGCGGAGTTTTCAGCCCCTCACTTGTAATTACTAGTTACCTCCCCAAACCCTCCCCTCCC
>JAOBRG010368726.1:0-11985 GCA_027574985.1 Umimayanthus nakama | reverse complement strand
TAATTAGTGTCCCCAATTAGCTTCATGAGCTACATACATTTGACACTCTTAATAAAGGTTATTGTATTGTATTGTGTGTTTATTCTCAAAGATGTCAGTACTACCAAATTTTTCTTGTTTTCAGCCGTAGGTTCGCCAAGCAAGTTTGTAAACAACTGTACGCGCTGCAAAAAGACCCACGGGGACCCAACTGATAAGCTTTTTGCCACATTTTTGTGAAAAACCCGTCCGTCAAGTTGCACAATTTACTGTTTTCTAGCATGTTCGAAACGTTGCAGATGGTTTACACGCGCGTTTTGAAGTTGCAGAGCGGGCGCAACAAATCAGCACTGGAAACCGCGACCAAAATTACCAGTGAAAACGGACCGGCCTTAGGGAAAATTTCGTTTCAAAACTGGTTGACCTTGTATGTGCGGTGGAGTTCTTTAATCTGTATCCCTAAAATGAGAGTGGACACTCATAGAGACGTTGTCTTGTTTATTGGAAGGCCATATTTTTTGTCTTCAGGGGCTCTGAACTAACAACAATCTTGTTAACGATATTTAGACAAAAAATTAAGTTAAATTTATTGATGTTTTGGGTACGATCATTTCACGGATAATCCTAAATTTCCTCAAAATGTTAGCTCGGGTGGTCTTGTTATCGGGGGGATCATATTAAAATTTTAAGGTTTGCCCTGAACTGCATTATTTTGTTTTGCCGGGTATGCATCTCACTACCGCTTCTCGTGCGCTGCGCTTATAACTTCGTGTTTGTGTGCCCGCGTGTTTTTCTTAGCGTATGTCACTGTGTTGTGTTTGTGTATCCCAGTAACTTTCCCGCTATTTTTATTTTTACTTACTTTTACATCGGTGGAGAGGACTTTCTTCATATGTCGAGCGGGACACGTCGGCCAGCAATCTGCGATATCGGCCACGGCAGCGACATTTGTCAGCCAGGTACTGCCAAGCAAGATGACCAGGAAGCATGTTAGTAGATGACACTTCATGCTGGATGTGAACTAGATCCTTAACGGAGTAAACTGTTCTGGCAGCCAAGCACGACATCATTTTATAGGTAACTATGACTGCTTAAACGTTACAGGAAATACAGCCGGGACAACAATTTATGGAGGAATAACTATAATCAGTTTAAAGTATAATCTAACCGTGGTCACTTGGTCTGAAGCGTTTGTTAGTGAAGCAATTAATTTCTTGTTATAGGAATTTATTGCTACGTTTTAACGCGATCAGTTGCATAGAGGAGGTAAATAGGGAGTCGCGGTGATGCACGTGTTGTTGATTATCTTGACAAACAGGGACTGAGTTGCGTTGCGTTGTTGATGATCTCATTGAACGGGGACAGATTGGTGGTGTGTTGACAATGATTATGGTAAATAGCGAGTAAGTTGTGGTGTGTTGTTGATGATGGTTACAGATTGGTGAATGATTATGGTAAGTACTTAAAGGAGCGATTGGTGGCGTGTTGTTGATGATCCTGATAAACGGAGACAGACTGGTGGCGTGTTAACAAAGATTATGGAAAATAGGTTGAAATGGTGTTCATGACGCTGGTTTTGTGACTGATTTTATAATAACTTATCTGAAAGTGTTTAGTCGATGTTTAAAAAGTTTAATTTTTAAGTGACAAAAATTACTTAACTTGCTTCAATCTTTCAAGAGCACATTCTCAAAACAAGAGAGTGTTTGCGGATAAGGTACCATATTTTGTTTTAACTGATATTTAACAACTATCCCCCGAAGTGGAGGTGGATAGTGAAATATATTCTACCGTGCCGCGAAGCGGCGAGGTGAATATTTTTCACAAGGCACCGACACTGAGGGGGATAGTTGTTTTAGTATTAACTAAACAGGTGGATTTTGTGTTGGCATGAGATGCTTCTTCGTTCATTTGACGAAGTTCTTCTTCCGTGACAGTGACAAAAACAAGCCGCCATTTTGAAATTTCGTCTGGAGGTGAATATCCTAGAATATACCTATTCTGATGAACCAATCAGAGCGCGCGAAAAGTGCTATCCACCTGTTTGGTTAATACTAATATGTATTATTAGATACCAAGCATTGGATATCGAAAATCTTGCAATCTGATTGGCTCTCTACTCACGGTATAAGTCCTATACACTGCAATTTGTCTAAATATAGATACTGACCATTTTTTCACAGAAAGTTTTCCCTTCAAATGGCCGAAAACTCGAGTCGGTAGAAATTAGAATTCGAGATATTTTTAACCAGTGCTTGGTATTTAATAAAACAATTATTCCACTCACGCTTGTTGGATGTGAGCTCATGACAGCCAACTCGGTGCTTCGCACCTCGTCCGCTATCTAAAAGCTCATATCCAACGCGCGTTCGTGGAATAATTGTTAATTATTACTTCTTGTTCTGTCTAGCTTGTTGGATATATCTTGTAGCAATTGTTTTTGAAGGTAATATGTATGTAACCACTTTCAGAACTGAATTTTTCGCAAGCTTAATTAAAATGTTGGTGTTCTGTGTGAACATTGCGAATAGTTACTTAACTGCTATACAATATCTCGGCTTTCAAAACAGAATGACAAAAATCGCTTATTACTGAATATTCTTTAAAATGAAAAATACATGTATGTTGCTACATCCACATTATTACTGAAGCAGAATTAATCACGACCAAATCAACACTTCAACCTTTAACTGATACATAGATGCAAACAAATATACTCACATGTGCTGTTCTTGCATCGCTGGATACACATTAATTATTCGCACCTCTACTATTCTACTTCTATTGTTTGGTTAATCGCCAATTTGGATTGATATTCAATGCCAGGCTCGTAAGATGTTGATGTAAACTAATTAGATAACAAAAAGTAGTACTGTTGTTGTTAACGAGCCTTGATCTTGGACGAGAAAACAAGTTGCCCAACTTTACCTGCAGCTGTTTTAGGTCATTGTGTAACAAAGTCTATCAATTGTTATCCAAATACTGTATTTTTCGCCTGATCATTATCTTTTTCTAATACTATACCCTATAATTATAACCCTACTACATGATCGCCAAAAATCGCCAATAGACTAGGCAGCAGCGATTACGGAAGTATTTCATTGCTTAAAATAAGCAGATTGATGATCAATATTTTTGATTTTGAGTCACCTACGCGTCAGGTTAATTTAGTTTTTACAGAACTCAGCTAAAGGTAAATTGAAACCAATAAACACTAAACCGACTAGCACCAGGATGTCACCAAAACGACTACAGTGTTATTAACTTTAAGCTGAGCTTTTCAAAAAAGTGTCAGACAATTTAGAAAACTTTTTCAAGATGTTTTTCAAAATTTATCCTAATTATTATTAGCCAGTTCTAAATACACAATTGACAACACTTTGGAGGTTTAACCAAGAACTCACAAACGACCTTGTTTCAGCAAAAAGCTGTTGTTTCTCTCTTGTATTTTATGAGAAGGCAACAAGTGTGGCTCTCAATGATCGCGTTCGTACTGAGTAATCTAGGAAAACACAAGCGCTAAGATCCATACTAGAAAGACTTCACACGAACGTCAATTTTAACGTTCGATATCCATTTAAATTATACTGTCGCTATTTCGAAAAATGTTGTACTGTTGTAAAACACGAGGCACTGTTACGTCATCTAAAGGAAAAACGCAAAAATCTGTGTCGAAAAGTGTCAACGTCTGACCAAACTGTTTTAGTTAATTCATAAAAATCTTCTGGTTTGCCACGGGTATGTGCCGCCATTAAGAAAAAGGTTTTCCGGCTTATTTTATATGGAAATCGTTTGTAGATACTGCATTACTTGAAAAGTCCGAAGAAGGGAACGGTTTCTTGCAAAGAATCCATAGACCGTACAAGTTTTCCTTAATTCTAGTTTACGTTTACGTTGAGTATGTGAAATGCTAATGACGATTTCAGTATCGCTCTAAGTCTAGAACCCCCGTAGCAAGTACTCAGTGGTGTAGAGATGTTTAGAACCAAGAAGAGAAAACGGATAAACCGAAATACGTTGTCGTACAGGAACGAGTAAACGCTTTTTTATAAGAACCAGTAAATTTTGGCCGAACCTCTTTGTTCTTAACTTTTTAAAAGATTGCAGCCTGATTTGTTCTTATTAAAGCCGCCGTTCTTATTTTAAAAGTAGTAAGAACAGCAACAGTAAGAAATAACTCTTAAAGAATTGTGAGTATACATAACTTTTGATCATTAAGTCGAATAAATTGCAATGGAAATTCGATCGGTCTCAAGACTTGGCAAATGTTTGGAGTGTTTCAACGTTCTTCCAAATCCCAGCCTGGATTGTTCTTGCTTTTGCCCAAATTTTTGAGCCTCGTTGTTCTTATAGAACTGTTATTATGAAAAAAATCGTGTGCAGAAAAGGACACAATTCTAACAACTGGATGTTATGCCGATAGTCTACTTTGTATCACCTGTATGTTCAGTTCAGTTCACAGCGTACTGATTTCTCAAGCTTTTCACCCAGTTGTTTAGTTGAAGAAGAAAGTGCGTCGTTTCACGCAACATTCGAGAAAAACTGTAGGCGAGCGTAAAGGTCGAGCGCTCTCTCTATGTTGACTTATCTGCTAATTGCTTTAGACGGCCGAAGTTACAGTCGCGCAGTTTTAACAAAAAAAGATTTATAGCTGAAGCTGACCACAAGAAATGGCCGTTAAAATCAAGCTCGCGGCAGTGCAACTTTTCAACTTTTTTTTAACAAAGGTTCTTTCAATCAAATAAAATTGGCCAGATGAAAGTGTAGATCGTGGCTGAAAGTGCCCTGTCTCAAACTGCAACAATTTTTGAGCAGGAAAACCAGACATATGGTAATTTGGATTTTGGTGTTTTTTTGAGGATGTGAAACAAAACCTTATTTGGGCAAAGGTTGTGTAAAAGTTTTTCTGAGCAGGTGCATACATAAACATTTTTACTTTTAGAAAACAAATAAATTAGAAGGAAATGATTCAAACTGTGTTAAAAAAATACAGCTCAATCAATCTCAAAGCCAGAGTTTAAATGAATTGCGAACAATCTAACACTGCACCTATAATCAATTAGCTAAAATACAAATGAGTGTAATGTGAAGAATTAGGGGGTATTTTGATAATTAATTCCAGTGTTATTATTCGTTAAAAAACACTTTAATACAGTAAAAGCAGATGAGACAAAGTGGGTTTTAATACTAGATTTGACCAATATCAACACAGTGAATTCTTTTGTTTCTAAAAACATCACTACAATTGGTTCGAAATATATGTTTGGATGGCTTCTCACCTTCTCCGACTGTGTAAACCTGTTCAGTTTTTAAGAAAGATATTCTTCCTGCGAACATATGCTGAAGTAAAAATGAAGCAAAAACAGTCTTTCACTTCAAAGAAAGTAATTGTTCATGGCACAAACGAAGTTGTTTGTTTCCAGTTTTTTTAAGAGTAACCTGAAACATGGGGGAGGGGGGGGCTGAGAGGTTTTACCACCCACCCAACCCCTTCCCTCCGCCGTCCACAATTTTGTCCATCATAAATTGTCAAGGATTTCCTGATTCAGAAAGACAAACTAAAACCATTTTTCCAATTACTTCAGAAGTCTGGAAAAGTTTCTGACGGACAAACTGCGACCACCATTTCAGTCACTCTACTTTCAAAAAAGGTCTACGGCCTTATGAACAGTAATCGAACGCAATAAAGGTAAATAAAAGAAAATCAGTCTGCTCTCTTGTTCCAGATGTGCAGATCGGAGATCTTTTGTTTAAGTAAACTCAGAACAACAATAAAATCTTTCTTTTGTTCAAAATTTGTGTTTGATGGTTACGGTTTGACCAGGCGTACTGTCAGTTTTGTTGAAGGTGTTAATGTTTGCTTCAGGTGTGTTTATTCAGGTGTACCAATTGGTATAAAAACGCCTGCTGCGTGAATATTCAGTTGCTTTAACTTGACTGATACAAGATGTATATGTACGTTGTTCTTCTGTCGATCGCGTCGATAATTTCGTCCTCAAACGGTAATGTCGCGTGTTTACTTGCCTTTTTGTACCCAATACACTCGCTGAGATAAGGCGGCACGCAACAAATTGACGTATGGGTCAAGAAAAGATTTACAAAGCCCAGGATTTAAACTTTAAGCTTGAGGTTTGAACACTGAAAGAATTATTACAGTACGTACAGTTCTTGTCACCGCATACTATGGCAACTGCGTTCATTTGTTGCTTCAGAACTCAATAAGCAGCGCATGGCTTGCGCATTTGATTGTTTTCATTTGTTTTTTTAACACAGAATGATTTTCCTTTGATCTTGAATGCCTCGTTCTCTACATGTTTACTCTTTGTTTTATCAGATATTAACAAGGTATACAAGAACAACAACACTTTAGTGGTTTATAGTCAAATTATCCGCGGTTTTTCCAGTTACAATGGAGTTGCAAACTGTAGCTGTTCGCTTCTAGTCTGTTGAAATACTCCGTTTGCCTGTTTTCAATTCAAGGTGAAATGAAAATCGCTGCAAGTCAGACAATTCTGTTCTGTTTTGCACTGGGAAGTTTTTATGTGCATCTAACGTCTTTCACAATCAATTGTTGTTGCATCGCCACAAGCCTGAGCACTGATTCAAAATTGTGTTGTGTATGTGCGAGGTTAGCGAAGTTAGTTAGATCTCTGACTGCCTACCAGGAGGTCCTGGATTTAAACCCGGCCTGGTCGAGTGTTGAACTTAGACGATCTTCTTTCGCCACGCCGTCCTTTTACAGGAACGTTAAACCTTAAAAGGGGGGACTTAAAAGAACCCACCAATCCTGGTGTTTTGCATTGTCTGTTCACTGGGGGCATAGCCGTTGATAGTGGCCTGGCTAAGTCCCTCAACCACTGAATTACATGTACGTATTTGTTGTTAACAGGTGGCTGAAAAGGCCCCAAGGGAAGCACTTGAGTTGTACTGTATTGTATCTCAGCTATTTGCCATTGATTCTTGCCCTCTGGTTGTAGAGGCAACCCCTATTGGTTCCTCGTAGCGCAATTTTGTTTCCTTTTGTCTCGCCTTCAGGTTGTGGCGTCAAGCCCTACTCAGCTCGTGTTGTTAATGGAAACGACGCCGCCCCCAATTCCTGGCCCTGGCTGGTCTCCCTACGTGTCAACGGTGTACACGGCTGCGGGGGAGCCTTGATTGACCTACAATGGGTGGTGACCGCTGCCCACTGTGTTTGGAAGTACCCTTTCCCTGATAGATATACCTTGGTTGTAGGTAAGTACACTCGTTTTTTTATACAGTAACAACTTACACCCCCGGGTGATGTGTTGATAGCGAGAGAGATTTGTACTTACCATTGCTTACTGCGTTTTGAAGGGTTCTCAGTCCCAAATAAGTCCCTACAAAAACGCCGGGGAGGGGGGCGAGTTTTATTTGTAATGATGTGATTGACTTTTGTTTCGAAATGGGGAGTTTTTTCCCTGACTTATTCCCCATTCTCTGCTTGAGAGCCTCTTCACAGGCCGCTGTTCTTCCTCAAATGAGCAACATCATTTGGCTACGCAGTTACCTGAAAGTTGTTAAGCGTCCCTAAATCACTTTATTATTTATTGCTTGTCCATCACTTAAAGTCAGTGACGCTCTCGAAGCTTTTGTAATCTTTGAACGTTGTTCTCTTAACCATGTTCATATGTGCCATGAAAACAGCTTTCACAAAAGTAAAACGGAGAAAAATGTCAAGGTTTCAAACAGTATCTTTTATAGGTAAGCAGTTGCAATGCTTGTATTCTTCATTGTTTAATATTTTAACCTGATAACCCGGTTTCGTGTTCACAGTTCCGGCTGATTACAATGACTTCAGGCTTATTTTTACAGCGTTACCTTCGACTTGATGTGAAATATTCATGAATACCAACGTAGATATGAGATCCTTATAACTCTGTACATGCTGGTGTATGTGTGTGTGTGTGTGTGTGTTGAAGCTACTGTAAAGATGAGATTATAGTCGTTGTAACCAGCCGTAACTGGGAGTTTGACGCTGGAATACTCTCCACCCTCCCGCTAACAGGAGCGCACACTTGAACTGGCACCACCCCCCACCAGCGGTCCTATCCTTTGTCTCGGATATTCGTGCACGAAAAGTATCAGGGGATACATTCGTACAGCAACGCTTACGACATTGCGTTGATCAAGTTGTCACTTCCTGTGATGATCAGTCCTCAAGCCAACACTGTTTGTCTGCCGAAACAAGGGAGTAGAGCTGCTGTCGGGTCACAGTGTTATATCACAGGTGAGAACATCTTAATCGCATCAAAGCTACTACAAGTACTACCACTACTACTGCTACTACTACAATTGCTACTACTATTACTATTACTAATATTATTACTATTACTAATATTATTACTATTACTATTACTATTACTGTTACTATTACTATTACTATTACTGTTACTATTACTATTACTATTACTATTAATACTACTACTACTACTACTGCTACTACTACTACTGCTGCTACTACTGCTGCTACTGCTGCCACTACTACTACCACTACTACTACTACTACTACTACTACTACTACTACTACTACTACTACTACTACTATACTACTAATACTCTAACTACTACTACTACCACTGCTGCTGCTGCTTTTGCTGTTGCTAGTTTACTATTACCGTAACTAAACGTTTGATAAAGAATGTAGAATGTAAGACGGGCTGTTCAGAAACTAGAGCTTGGTGGTTTCAACATCAGCATAGCTATAATACATAGCAAAGTTAATTGCCAAATTGGTAAAACTTATACTTTAGTTGCTTGTATTAAGGTTACCGTTCACGTTGGAACGGATCAAAACTTCGAAGTTGAGATTTTCAAAGAATATAAATATAGATTTAATGAACTTCAAGTAAAAAAACGATTTTTCAAAACGTCTAATAGTTTGCGAGATATGACGAACGAAAGTTTTTACCGGAAGTCAAAATTGTATGATGTGTGGTGTACTTAAGGAGTGAAATTCTCGAAACTTGTTTTGGCTAAAACTACGAAAATGCAAAGGATCAATGCTCCCTCAACTTTTGATCTCCTGCTGTCAAATTTGGTAAGTTGATAAAATAATAGCCAAAGATCAAAACCGTTCTGGGGAATTTCGAAATTCCGGTCCAGTTATTTTTTGTATGCTGCAAATGGGGAATTTTCTTCAAAAACCTGCAGAAAACCAAAGACGATTTCAAAAAAAAAATCATCAGGACGGAATAAGAGCGCAAGTGGTCATGGGAGAAGTCAGAAGAGAAAGTTCTGGAAGTTATAAATGAGAAAATGCTACTTTCTGCAGAGGAGATCAAGATTGAACTAGCCCATCGTGTCGGTGCAAAGAAACCCACTGGGAAGCCAAGGGCGATTGTCGTAAAGTTTCTCAACTTTAAAGATCGTGAAAGGGTGCTAAAAGAGCGAAGAAGCCCGAAAGGCACAAGAGTGTTCGTTCGGGAGGACTATTCCGAGCGTGTCGCTGCAATCCGACAGCGACTCATCCCGGAGATGATTGAGGCAAGACGAAATGGTAAAGTGGCCTACATTAGATACAATAAGCTCATCGTACACGAACGCACCAACAGATCTTTTGGCCCTGGATTCATCCCAGGACGGCACAACGATTTCAGCTTGTTTGGAGCAGGAAACCGCGGCGGTGAACACGAACAAGAGCAAGCAAAAGAAGATGACTGAACGATTGAGCTAGAAATCACCGTGTCATTGTGATAAGTATATTTACGTATAATCAGCTATGGCAGCTCTCAAGCATTTCATTATTGATTCTATTTCATTTACTCAGTCTCCTAAATCAGTTGCATGTATTTCTCTTAAAATTTTCTTTTAACCGAATTCCATGGACTCAAACCAATTCACCTTTCCTTTCTGTCATCTAGATGACGATGATTTCAATTTAGTTATCCGGCTTTGAAATGAATCAGGGCCTTATTAGCTTTGACAGAGACCGTTTAGAATCCTTCTATTTTAATCCCTTAGACTCGAGAAATGCAACATCGAGAACTTTTGATATAGACCCAGATCAACAATTCTTTTCTAAAGTTGAAAGTTATTACTACGTTCCAGATGAGTTTAACGAATTAAGCACGGAATTTAATACATCCCTATCGCTACTACATTTAAATGTCCGTAGCCTTAATCAAAATTTATCTAAACTAACAGATTTTCTTAATACTCTTGATCTATCGTTCTCTGTAATTGGAATCACTGAAACTTGGCTTCAAAATAACGAAAATGATATTCATATTGAAGGCTACGATTTTATCCACAAATGCAGACAAGAAAAAATAGGAGGAGGTGTCGGCTTTTTTATTGATCACAATACCGACTATAAACGAAGGCATGATCTAGATTTCTCTGATTATCAAGTGCTAGAATCAATCTTTGTAGAAATAGAAAGGCCTAAACAAAGCAATGTTGTTCTCGGAACAATTTATAGGCCCCCAGAGGTAAACTTTCCAGAGTTCATTTCAAAAATTGATGAACTATTATCTAAATACTCTAAAGAGCAGAAACCCTGCTATCTTTTAGGAGATTTCAATATAGACCTTCTAAAGTACCAACAACACTTCCATACAAACGACTACTTGGACAATATGTTCTCTCACTGTTTCTTACCACTTATTAATAGACCAACAAGGATAACATCTCTTTCAGCTTCGCTTATTGATAACATATTTACTAACCACTTGCCAAATGATTCAAAAAACGGTATTTTATTTACAGATATTTCGGACCATCTTCCAGTTTTTACTCTCTTGCCTCAATTAGAAGTACGCACAACGACCCCTAGACTTAATCTCACTAGAAGGGATATTAATAACAAGACTCGGGAAAACTTCAGGCATCAATTGATGAATTATATTTGGGACAGTGTTTACAAAATTGAACACCCAGAAGAAGCGTACAATCATTTTGCTACAATATACAAAGAAATGTACAATAACTGCTTTCCTTTCAAAAAGATTTCACACAATCGAGCAAAATTATACAGTAAACCGTGGATAACAAAAGGGCTTCTGAAGTCGATTAAAACCAAGTGTATTCTATATAAAAAAGGTCTTAAACCAACCATCACCAATAAATGAAGCGAAGTACAAGAAATACAAAAATAAGTTAAATCACCTACTAAAAATGGCTAAGCGCAACTACTACGACGACAAAATTTGAAAACGCTAAAGGCAATCTTAAAGAAACGTGGAAGATTCTAAACAAACTTATTAACAATGGTAGAACAAGATCAAAAATGCCATCATCATTTATCTATAATGATCGAGAGATAAGTGATCCATTGGAAATCGCTAACAAATTTTGCGAATACTTTACAAATGTTGGCCCCAGTCTTGCAAATAAATTACCCGATTCTGGAATTTCGCATAAAACGTTTCTACAAAACAGGATCTTTGAAACGATTTTCCTTAAACCAGTTACAGCTAATGAATTAGTAGACTTTGCAAACAGTTTTAAATCTGGTAAGGCGAGCGGATTTGATCAAATTAAAATTGATGACATTAAATGCTACATCGATTTCCTAGCTGGTTCTTTGTCTCACATTATCAACCGATCTCTTTGTACATGAATTGTACCCCAAGATATTAAAACGGGTAGGATAATCCCAATCTACAAGAAAGACGAGCCAAATCATTTCGAAAATTATAGACCAATATCAATACTACCAGCTTTCTCGTAGTTTTTTGAAAAGACAGTATATGATAGAATGATCAATTTCGTTAAAAAGCACAGTATTCTCTTTGAACATCAGTACGGTTTTCGATCGCAACGTTCAACCAATCTCGCTTTAATTCATCTGATTGACCAAATATCGTCCTGTGTTGATAGCAAGAAATTATGTGCCGGTATTTTTTTAGATCTTTCTCAGGCCTTTGATACAGTGAATCATAGAATTCTTATAAACAAACTCGAACACTATGGATTTCGGGGAGTAGCATTACAATGGTTAAAGAATTATCTCAATGACCGTAAACAATATGTTGAGTTCAAATC
>JAOBRG010368715.1:0-11987 GCA_027574985.1 Umimayanthus nakama | reverse complement strand
TTTATTATGGACCAAATCCCTGACGCCAAGGAACTTAAAGTTAACACTAGAGTTGTAGCCTTGTTTGACGATGATGTTCGATATTTTTCTGGAAAGATTTTTGCTCATTCTCGGTCACCTGGGAACTACCGAATACGTTTTGATGATAATGATGGTGTTGTTACAACACCAAGTAAAATTCGCCTTCTCAAACGACCCCCACCGTACTGTTAATATGTTACAAGACACTTCTTAAGGTTGAGTTGTTTTGTCTTCAACAATTGGATGCCTGTGGTTTTCTGATCTTCGTCTAACCTTCTCTCTTAGGAAGGGGTACTTGTTGTTTCGACTCTTCCCCTCGTGCCCTTTCCGAATATTTTAGTGCCGCTTTTACGTTTTTGCAAATACTTCCATTCGCCCAACCTACCTACTGAGAACTTTTTCCACCTACCCATGTATCTATGACAAGTACATTCAAAATTTATCGCCGTGGCCTCCTGAGAAAGAATGGGCAGTTAAGAAAAAGCCTATTTTGGAATTCAATTTCCTTGTCTTGTGCTTTTTGTCCAAATATTGGCTTTATATAGAAAGTAGACTTGGTCAAAAGAAGATTTTCCATACAAAACCTCGCTAAAGTTGCCAAATTTAAATTAGTGACACTTCTCAAGTTTAAATCTTGACACAAATACTGTTATTTAATACCGAAATTTGTTGAAGTTTTTTTGGGAATGCAGTTTTTTGACATGTTCACGAGAGTTGTTTAACTGTTTTTATTACTTATGTACAAAAAGAGATCGATATCCATGGTGAGGAAGTTTGATACAGGTACATACCGCTGGGCAAGAATCAATTTAGATGTAGGACGATGAAATGGTAAAATTTTGAACAAGTCTTCTTGTCCAGCTGTCCACTTTAACCACTTGCGGTCAATTTAAAAGCTGTTACCAAACTTGAACCCCGGAGTCACACCTAGCACGATTTTTCAGAATGTTTACTCTCGCCATGCCTGACTGAGTGTTTGTTAACATATGACGAGCTGTCATCAAATGCCAGATATTAAAAATATATAAACATGTCACTGTGTTCTTAATTTCAGCACTGATAAAAACCCGCGAGTAAGAACCTAAATTTTAAGAACCTGTTAGGCTAAAATTTACCAGTTATACCCCCTTTATGTAAGAACCTATTTAGCCTAAAATTTGAAATTAGGTTCTTAATTTTTTAGATATAACCATTTTTTGTAGAAAACAGTGGGCTGACATAGAGACACCTACAAACGAGCACTATTTTAGTTATCACTGTCATACAATGTTAATAGTAATGACTTATAATGAACATATTTGTTGGAGAAGTCTGAAAACTACCAAAAATTGAGTATTAGTGCTATTGAAAAACTTACCAGAAATTAAGAACCTTTTAAGAACCTAATGATCCTAGATTTTTGTTACATACCATTTATGTAAGAACCTGTTTAGCCTAACTTGCAAAAATACAGGTTCTTACTTGCGGGTTTTTACTGTATTTGAAGACTACTTTCTGAGTGAGCTGCCTAGCTCCATTAGCTTTCATAGTTATTCTAGGCAGCCAAACACCCTACTTCTGCATTATATATTTTAGTCTTCCTTCTTGTAAATGAATGGTGTTTAAATAAAGTTGTTGTTGTTGTTGTACTACTTCTCCGCTTAATTTCCTCCGCAGAGCGTACCGAACGCTAAACTGAATGATTCTCCATTAACAATGGTAAAAGGCTTTCCTTCGTAATCCAGAAACGCTCGATAGTCATACTCTCCTCTTCTTTTAGAGCGAAAAGATACTCGGCTTCCCCAAGTCGCGGTCAAGAAGCTCAGTACACTACTTGGAGCAAAAGCAAACTTTAAACTCGCTTCTTCTTTCGAGATTGCTGAAATTGCGAATTTACCATTGCCTATTTTACAGGTAATGCCTGTATCGGGCTCTTGTAGCTGTGGTTCGAGCAACGAAATATCTGATTTTGCTTTCTTTCGCACTTGGATTACTTCCTTCGGATATCTTTGTGAGAGAGCATCCGAGGCGGAACAAGGGACAAAAAGCTTTACTCTGGGGGCAGGGTTATGTAGCCGGTCCATCACGTCACGTAGTCTGTCGATTCGCTGCAATTCAGTCTGCAATCCCCGCTCCCGTGACAACAAAATATCCCTCCAAAGTACGAACGATATAAAACAACCCCTGAAGTGAATGTAAACAGCCATAGAAATTCTAATTTTGCCCAGGAATATTTTGCTTACTTTATATCAAAGTTCAAACGGTCTACAGATGTTCACGCATGATTATGATCGGATGAGCACACAAACAGAACAACCCAACAGAAAACGTATCAAAATGTCAATTATTCGCTCGTCTTGTATCCACCCTGGCCTTCACGGAAATCCAAATAGTTTGTACCAATATTTATTCATTTTGTTCAGCAATTGTTTCTTTTCATTGTGGTGTTCTTTAGAATCAAACAATCTGTCATCTCATGCAGACAAAAAAAGCTTGGTTGCCGGTTGGGTATTCATATATTTTTAAAAAAACTACAGTATTTTTGGGTTTTAAATATTCTCTTAAGAAAATTTTAAGGTCCTGCAGGTCCTGCAAACTAAACCCTCCGGCAAAGCACATCATTTTGTATTTGGTTATCTGGATTTCAAATTATATTTAGTTCTAATGTATCAAGAAGTTGCCATTATTTTTAGACGAAATAATTCTTTATGCCGGTCAGAGAGCAACATTAACTGGACAGGTATATTTCTTCTAATGATGTTCAATCGATGATCCTAGTTTCATTTTTCTTTTTCTAAAGACAAGCAAAAATGTCTGTCAACCAAGCTGGGGGGCGGCATAGGCGAAATCAGATGACATAGCTCATAGCGCACTTTGATTTAACGATTGTCAGGTCAATGCCGTGATCCTGGATTCATAAGGAACGGAGTAAAACAAGGCACTGACTACAGACACGGCAGTAAAGTCAAATATCGCTGTACTGGCCAGGACTATGTCATTGATGGTGCAGACACCTTGACGTGTGACAATGGGCAATGGGACAATGCCGTTCCCATTTGTGGAGGTGAGAGAAACATTTCTGGAAGTAACTTTTTTTCTAGTTTGAATTTCTATGTTTTTGGTTCCTTTTTTTTTTTACAATATTGGTATATGTAGAGAACTCGGCGCTTAATAACTCACTGAATGATTATCTTTAATTTATTAATCAGAATGCGTTCAATTGGATGTATTCAAGAAGATGAGTTTATGGAACAAAATTGTTGCTAATTTTTTAACCTAAGCATAATCGTAATTCTAAAAATCAGGTATTCATGTTGTTTATTGCCACGCGAGAGTATTTGGAAAGTCTTTAAGTAACACTGTATCTTATAAATCCGGAATATCCTCAGCTGTCAAAATTGCAAAACGTATAGTTTTTTCTGTGATCAAAGGAAGACATGCATCGTGTATCTGTTTTTTTGTAAACAACCTACATGTACATGTAGGAAATCGGGGTCTTATGGGAGGTTCTTCGGGCGGGAAAAGATTTGTATAGTTGGCATGTACAAAAATAAGACAGTAAAACTAAATCTAAATGAATCTCATTTGAGTAGCGCGGTACATGGTATGAAACGAACTCAACTAAAGTTTGATAGCTTCGAGTGACCGTTTTTAAACTGATTAAGCTGATAAAAACCAATAGCAAATACGGTTGTTGACAGTTTAGTGTTCTAAACACAATTTAGTTGGGCTAACGATTGATCCTCTTTCTTGATTTATCGTTAACTGTTTAGATAGATTATTACAATAGTTTTGATATATCAGTGTGGATGAAGAGCCAAACATGAAACTGAAAAGCCTAAATGTACAATTATTATTAATATTATTACTGTTGTTATTAATATTATCATCATTATTGTTGTTGTTGTTGCTGTTACAGTGATAGATAGAATGTACGTAGAACTTAATTTTTAACCTAGAAACTGTATTATTATCAGTATCGTAAACGTTTTATTCTTAGGAAAGTCTTGAGTCCTGAGAGAAAGGGTGGCAGAAAAAATAAACAAATTTTTATACTTATGTTTTTCTTTTTTCCCTATTATCATAAAATTGACTGTGTTCCTGAAATACTTGAGACATAACATAGATTTGGTCAGTGCTTCTCTTTTATTCTTTAGGTTGACCAATTTATAGGTCAAATCAAGGCTTTCCATACAAATCTTTCATAAATCTGCGATAGCTTTTGACAAAATGATATTAACTACAAATTTAAAGCCTGATATTTACAAATGCGTTGGTATAAGACCTAAATTTTAGTAAATGTTTTGTGCAGCTAAGATTTATTACGTCTTTATGTGAGATGTTTAGGTTTTCTTACTTTTGTACCAAAAGAGACCCAAGGTCACTTCATAATTTAACTACTTATGCAAATTTGTCAGCAATTAGAATTGAACAAACTGTGACCAAATTAGCTATGTCAATGCAAAACTTAAAAACAATCAATAATTGATTAGCTTAAATAAGGAGATGGGTTAAGAAATACCACCTAAGAGAGAGGGATAAACTTAAAATAGCTAGTAAACAGTTTTTACCATTTTTGTTCAAACAGTTTTCTTCATAAACCGAAACTTGGTCAGACGGTACCAAACTAGTACTAAATGCGCCTATGATATGACTGAAGTTGCCCAGCATTATAATATATGTATTTACCACAGTTAAGGGGGCGCAACAGCCGAGGGTAGATTTTGGGGGTTATTAGAGGAGTTTGAGAGGATTTTTAGAAGGAGAAAAAGGTTAATAGGATGCTTATTTACGTTCTAAGTGAAGTTTCGGCAATCAGCACTAACATCCATATTTAGTTTTTTAAATGTGGTAACTCGAAATGTTGTATAAATGTCCCATTGATACCTGAGCCCTATCACAAGAAAGTAAATTAGCCTTCAGTTGCTCTACAAACTGAGCTAGAAGGCCAGATGGGGGCATTAAGTGAAGGGATAATTTGAAAGGTTCGTCCGTTCAGCATTATAATATATGTATTTACCACAGTTAAGAGGGTGCAACAGGGTAGATTTTGGTGGTTATTGGAGGGGTTTGAGAGGATATTTAAAAGGGGAAAAAGGTTAATAGGACGTAACAAACACTTCCCCTAAGCGAGCAAGTGCCACTCCTCGGATAGCATTCGAGTTGGCGTTCGTCCATTAAATGCTAACTCCAAAAATTTAATATTAAACTTACCTAAATTTCATAAAAACTCAAAACTCCTTCAAAATTAACAATTCCCCCCACCGTTTTTTTCAGAAGAAATAAGTTGGTAAATTATGATTGCAAACAAACAAACAAATAAATAAATAAATAAATACAAGATGCTTAAAACACAAAATATTTGGAGAGATGGTAGAATACAACTCTTTAAACATTTTTCCAAAACAACGCAAACAAAACATTTTAACTACTCGATATTTCTTTCGTTTTTCAGACTGTAGCGTTGAAGCAGAAATAAAATAAAAACAAAAACGTTTTTGAAGTTTATGGGCATTATATTCGTAAATGCTTCGTTTATGAAATTTCGTTTTTGTCTTGTGCACGCATGAAAGTCGCAGTTGAGTACCTTATCACAAGAAATCTTAGCGTGGCAATTTAGTTTAGCGAGTTTAGGCGTTTTTAAAAAATACTCATCAATAAAGTGGTATCAAAAAGCGCCACACTAAAATTTAACGATATCATATATTTAAAAATGATGGGAAAACGGGTTTACTGTTACAAAAACGTTTAAAAATTCAATGATTTGTTTTTTTGTGGCTACAAAAACGTTGAAAAAGTCCATGTTTTCCTCATGATCAATTGTTTGTCAACTTATACAAAGTAAGCATTCACTCGGCTTGTGGCTATTTTAAGGGCTGGTTTTCATTTGATTGTGACAGCTAGATATTGAAATAGTTTAAAATAACTGTATAATTTCAAGGTGTTGAAACTAATTATGTACGTGAGGTAGATAGAGGTAGAAACAAAAGGGAAAGAAAAAAATCCATCTTTTGACACAAAAAGGCGAAACTTGGCGACAAGTAATAAGCGTTTTGGTAAATTCGCTGAAATTAAGTGCCGCCAAATAGGCGAACATCAAAATCGCTAAACTAACGTGTCGCTAAACTGTCATGTAAAAGGTGATTAGCGCCGGATTTTTTTACGAAGTGGAGATAACTTGCAGTGGAGGTTGCGCAATGGACTGTAGACGATAATCAAGTTAGCATGTACTGAACCAATGAAAAGAGTAACTAACAATAAAAGTATTAGTTTGAGAGAATGCTTGTAAGAAGTCCTAAGATAGTCAAACAAAAAAATACAACAAGAAATAATTTCATTGGATTCGGGCAAACAATTTTGTTTTTGGTCTTTTCGATGATTGATCAATGGGCCAATGGAAAAGTAAAAAAGGATGAAAGAAGTTTTTCTTACTATTGATCATTTTTATGTCGACACATGCATGATAGTATAATTGAAGCTGCAACTGTGAAACCTTCCCGGTCGACTCAACGCGAAGCATTAGCACGTGCCAAAAATGTTTTCAGAGAACTTTCAGTCAAGTGACATTTAACAATACATTTTTAAAACAACGAGAAAGGTATTTCTCGGAAGCAGCGTTAAGGAACAACAAAAATATTTTGTTACGTCAAATATTATGGCCGGCGTCAGCAAGCGTTAGTTGACTTCGAAGTATTAATTAAGGCCAATGCAAACGGACGCAATAAGTCACAACTTTGTTGCGTGTTGTTGGCCAAGAATGTTGCGTAAGTTGGAATGGGCCTTTACAATTCCTTGTTTGTTCTTGAAGGAGACTAGTTGTTTTAAAATGTTGTTAGAATTTTCGTATTTATATTGAGTTTTCGTTCGAGAGACATCCTTTTTTTGAGTTGCTTGAAACTCATTATTTTCGCGGATGGGAAGTAATCCAGACGAAGAATGTATGAAAAGTCTAAACGAAACAAACCCTCGGTTTTCAACGCTACCACATGTCACATGACTATGATAAAACATGTGCAATGAGACATCATCATGATGCTGAAAGAGAAAGACCGTAAAAGACTCCCCATTTTGAAGTTATCAATATTTGAGACAAGACTATTCATATTAAAAAGGAACCATGCAAAAGATGTAACATCATCTTATTGAACATTTGGTTACATGTATCATAACCTCGTAAAGTTTTATTTTTATGCACAGTTATCACATGAAAACTTTTCTAGTGTTTAAGTCAAAAAGTTTAGCAATTACAGCTGAGGATTGTTAACACGACATATTTTTTGTCCCTGACACTTGTTTGTCGAAAAATAAAGTGAACTTGTAGTTGATACCCCTCCATTAAATGCAACCTCAAACAAACTCAGACTTTGGGTTTTCCTGAGTTGTCGAAAGATTCAATGTGTTTTTGTACTTCTTATAGTTATTCACTTCGACTTTTAACTTACACGTCCCGCTTCATTATTTTACGAGCCTACCTTTTACTTAAAATTATATATGATGACCTGTAAGTTTTGTAATTAGGCCCCGAAAACACTTCTTTTAAGCCAATCCAATTTTAAATTATTTTTTTCAACCACGTTAGCTAAGAAATTGATTATTGGAACGGCACCGATTAGTACCCTTGCTTTTTTTCAAAAACCAAAAAGGCTGATTAAGCTCGACAAAAACTGAAATTCTTACTTTGAACTTTCTCTCTTCTTTCCCTTTTACATATACCCGTAAAGTCTCGGCCCCTCTGTTTACCCGAACGTTCAGTGGAAAATATTTCCTCGTAGCTTACAAAGTAGCTGAAAACTGAGCCCGAGGAATGGCTGCTCAGTCAGAACAATCTCTAGATAACGTTTCCTAAAAATTTGACAGATTTGATTGATTTCTTACTTTTCCAATCAGCATTGAAGTTTCATTGCAAATATCTAACCATTCCACAAGTTTGTGGCGTCTAACCCTATCTTATATAGGAAGGGGTTGGATGGCACAAAGTGCCCCCCTTGCGCTTATTTCGACGAATTGTGTCTTTGCAACAAATACCGCAACTGCAGCGAAATAAAATTTATTTGGTAACTTTTCATAAAGTTAGTCGAGGAAGACTATGATGAATTGATTAAATCCGTACCAATAAAGCCGTTGCCATTATGGCTGGCAACCCCTTTTTCGAAAGCCGTTTTGACAGTTTTCACAAAAATTTGTTTAAACTTCATTATATTTCAAGTTTTTCTTGTCAGATGCTAAATTTAAGCCAATCAGATTCGTTTTTAATGTTTTGATCGATTTCTTGCTGCCCTAAAATTAACATGAAATTCTTTTATGTCATTATGACGTAATAGGATGCTAATCAATTAGTTTATTAAACGGTATTGGCCTAATAAGTTAGTGTATCAAGTTTGATATCAGTAGCTTTAACGGTTTAAGAAAAAAAGGCCGCGAGCAGTTTGTGCCCCCTCCCCCCGTGTGGAACTAACTTGAAGTAGTCCTTGGAAGATAGGGCTAAAACGATGACACCAAACATTAGAGAATATGCTTGTGCACCCCCAAATGCATGTGAAATGACGTATTTCGTGATCAACATGTGTATTACTAACATATGCCGGTATAACGGTGCACAAACACGTATTACTTCCTCCACCAATCGAGATATTTGTTTTGCTCTTGGATACAACACAAAAACTAATTTGGAATATCACACTCTGACAATAACTCGTTTTTGAGAAAAATACGATTCTTGATTACCGAATGGGAGTACTAAACATGTCGATACAACTAAAACCGACAAATTCTAGAACCTATAGCTCAGCCTTAACGCGCTCGAGCGAATAGGACTGAAAGTTCTAAACCACATAGAAGATATATAATAAATGATTTTCTATATATTACGAAGTGTACTTGTTTGTTCTTTTTACGGCTTTTTTGACTGACCTTACTTTGCATTTCTACACTTTTCTCCGCAGATTGTGGCCAGCCTTTGGGTATGGAGAATGGTAAGATTCCTGACGGCAGCATCACAGCTTCTGGCTCGTATTTTGGTACAGAAGCACATAAAGCAAGGTTGAACGGCAGGCGGGCCTGGTGTTCAGAAGATTTTGATAAAAGGGCTTTTCTACAGATTGAGCTAGGAACTCGTCACAGGATAACAGCCATTGCTACACAGGGTAGTGTCCATGAATGGGCATATACAGATCGGTATGAGGTGCATTACAGATATGGAGGCCGGTATGTTGGCTACAAAGAAAACCCGAGAACGAAGGTAACTTTTACACCAGAAAACTTTATTACGACTTTGTTAATAGCTTAAATGTGGATATTAAAAACTCGCTAGGTTTGCTAAATAGGGAAGCCACCGATAATTACTAGGAACTTTCATTTGGCCAATCATTTTAAAAATTTACAAGTTCGGAATTTTAAAGTGTGTGTACTGCATTACCTATAGTAGAATATATATGTTAGCTCTGACTTTGCAGCTAATATATCAGTATTTTGTTTTCGTGCACGCAGTGCTTAAAGATGCCATTTAAAATTGGTTGCACAATGAAAGTAGAAGATAAATCACGGTTTTGATTTCACATGCATGAAAATTAACTAAGTACCAAACAAACAGTTGCATCTTTAAATTCGAAAGCTCAAATGCTAGTTTTCAGCTAACGCCTCTGGGAGTTGGCTGGAGAGTAACACCGTGTGCATCTGGCTGTGGGTGTTTGGCATCAAGTTTTGCTTATATAAATATTGAGCTTTGACTTAATTTGTGCAGTATCTGAGCGATTTAGCTTATTTGCTCCGATCCTAACGTTTGTACGGTATCTCGTTCAGTTTATTCCAGGTAACATAGACTTCTCCTCTGTCAAAAAGCACAAGTTTAAAATTCCGTTTGTTACAACAGCTGTAAGGATTTATCCCGATAATAGGCAAGGGTCAGATTTTGCCTGTCTTCGCGTGGAACTATATGGCTGTAGTCTGAGATAGGGTGAGTGTTGACCAGGATCTTTACGATGCTTCATCGAACATCAAAATTTGATCTGAACGTAGGAAATCGTTTCTTTTTTTTATTGGAAGAATAAAATATGCGTAAGAAAAATTGAGTTTAGATAGATAGTAGATATATTAAAATCTGTAGGCTTAACTAGTTATAATTAATTTTAGTATTTGCCAAACAAGTAGATAGCACTTTTCTCGCGTTCTGATTGGACAGTAGAGTAGATACCCACCGCTATCTACTTTTTAGCATCATGAATGACGGTACGCGCACTTTTTTCAGAAACAATCATCTTTCACTATTTTAAAGCAAATAAAACTGAAACTCTCCATATCTATTCACTGATCTGGCAAGTACTAAGACAATTATCCCCCTCAGTATCGGTGACTAGCGGCGGATATTTACCTCGTCGCTTCGCGGCTCGGTAAACATCGACCGCTAGTCACGTCCACTTTGGGGGATAATTGTATTTTCGTACGGTCCAAAATAAACAAAGTGGCACATTAGTTTGGTATTTAACACATAACAAGACAGATATGTGATTCATTGCAATCAAACTAAAAACATTTCCAACGTGTTGTCGAAACTCCTACGCAAACTTTGGCATTCCTCTCTTCTCGTTGGTGGGCGTGTCCAAATCAGACGCTAACACCACACAGAGATTTAAAGTGTTATTTTACGCATTACGTAATCAATGTATGCAACAGTCAGCAACACACAAAAAAGATAAATAAAACGTATGTTGCCAGTACTTTGTTTTAATGTATTTTGCAACGAAGTTTGTCTTTATGGACAACAATGCGTGCAGGCAAAAGATCACGGTAGTCTGTCCTTAAATCTACAAACTAAAGATCCCATTGGATAACAGACAATATAAGTAGCCCAAACCTTATTGTTAAGGAACGCAAACTCTAACAACAGTATATTGTTTAAAGTGTCAGTTATTGTTACTGTTATTGTTCAACGACCAATGGAATACTTCGTTTTCAGAGTGGAGCCTTACTGAGGTTTTTAACCCTGCACTATAACCGTTTTTGTTATTTGGACGCTAAACGTGTTTGCTGACAACTACAGCGGATCGTTATTTTTTCTTCTCTTTACTCTTTTCTACTAATGAAATACTGCAAAGGTATACAGGCGATAAACTGCTTGGTTCTTCTTTGCAGGTTTTTAACAAACCGTGTGTGTTTGCCTACATACGAAACTGAACAGACTCAAGGAACATGGATAACACGAATGACATTATTTTACTCAAAAGCTAGCATCCAGAAGCAAACTGATGGAACATTTCCCTACTCAAATATGCTAACGTCCCGGTTAAAAAGGCCTGAATATTTGGTAGTTATAACGTATACATTGTACATGTAAGCGAGTATTGAACTGCAGTAAAATTCCCCTTTTATAGCTTTTGTAATGATTATATTCTGATTGATGCCTTTAACATAATTCACTTAATTGAAAAGGAGTTATAAAGAAAAAATACATTTGACGAAGAAATTAATGTTTGAGAAACTTACTAAACTTACAGCCAGTCACGTTTGATCAGTAGTGTAAGAAGGTACGTTCCCCGGTGAAAAATCACGAATCTCCCTTTTTTACCCACGGAACAGGTCATAAATTGTCAAGGGAAACGAATAATTTTCACTGCAAATATAGGAGATATGTTTTATCCCCCGGTCAAGACTGATTAACACTTTATCGGAAACAGACTCACACGTATTTCATGAATAAATACGAATGAGCATCTCGACGCTTCAAAGAAGTGAAACTTGCTAATGTTATTCATTGTGATTGAAAATTGCATTAGCTCTGAGTCTGAGTTCTGAGTCGTTTCAAATTTTTCTTAGTTTTTTAACAAAGATTCTCTGTTGCTTTTTGCAATAGCGAACGCTGTTAAGCAATAGTCCATTTCACGGTTCTTGAAAGGTAACCAGGCTAGGACTTGAATTAAGCCGAGGCGAAGGTTGTCCTCGCACAGTTAGAGAAGCGAAAATAATTATCATAAGAAAGAAACTTATTAGCATGT
>JAOBRG010368704.1:0-11988 GCA_027574985.1 Umimayanthus nakama | reverse complement strand
GGGGAGAAGGGCATCAAGTTGCCAAACCTCGAACGTCAAAGGGGGGAAAGGCGTCAAGTTGCCAATTCGCTTTTTTCCGACGTAAAAATTGAAGTTGTTAAGCAAATAAAAAAATACTTTAGTATCTGTAGGCTAATATTGAGCGCAACTCTTTATGTTAGTTATTGACATCATCACTTTTAATTTATGCGTTATTAATTATGCAAAGCAATGTTCAGAATACAAAACTGTAAACTTCTTTAAGACTCTTTTCGGAATTATATTCCTATTTTAGGCTATAAGCGCATGTTTTCTACTAAACTCAGTAAAGTTTGCTTCAGCTTTGCGTAAAATACAATTTTTGGAAAATCCGAGATGGCCGACATGTTGTGAAACGACTGTTGCCGTAGTAACATTTCTTAAAAACAGTTTGATTGTTGTTTTAGAAATATATTTCCCTACCCAAAGCTGTATGCATGCCAACGCCTGAACTTTTGTGCGCAACCAGTTGGAAAATTTTGGGGGGGCCCGTTGGGTTAGCTTGCTTCAGTAAAAAGCTTGGTGGTCCAAGGGTTAATCCTTTTCGGTATTCTTTTTGATGGTGGCTGTGGGGGATGGGAAGACTCTAAAGCTATAATGATAAAGAGATGAAATTTGATTGGGTAGTAAAAAGTTATAACTTATTCGAATTAGGTGTAGTTTAATTGACATGTGTCGTCACCATTACATCAAAAAGACGTCGTAGCTGTGAAAGTTGTTAGTTTTTTACAAAATCCTTGTTAATAAAAGGTGAAAAGTTTAATCTCGCATTAACTCTTACATTGTCACGGTAACATATTGTTTGAAAATCTTGCTTTTAACTCTATTAGTTTAAATGAGCCCGTTTTAATGATGTTTAAACGTTTTCAATTGCAAACCGGCTAAGAAAAACTTGAATTTTTGACAAAGTGCGAATTGCATGTCCGCCATTCTCGTTTTCAAAAAATGGTATTACTCAATACCTTAACGTCAGAAGTTCCGTGGAACATTAATTATAGCACAAAAAATATAAATTGAATGTCTTTAAGGCTAACAATTTTACCTTGTTTTAAAGATTCCGTTAACTTATGGATGAAAGAAAGTACTTAAAAATCTAATTTTGAATACATATGTCGTCAAAAACTGTGTTGCCACGGCAACCTTTGATACTCTTGATGCAACAATTTTTCAAAATAGTTAAAGTGACACATTGGCCGGGTATTTTCTAAAGGTCAAAGAAGTTCGAAAAAGTTGAAATCGGCGGTGGCACTTTTCTCCCCCCCCCCTCCCCCCTCCCCCACCACCCCCGATATCCCCTTCAGACCAAACAGGGTAAATGATAAAATTATTGCTGCTACTTTATCTTGTGCATTAGTTACTTATTATTTTGCATAGTTAGATTCTTGACAAATTTTGTATATTTCGGATTGTTAAAACTTTTACCGCCAAAAAATGTCCTTTTTATAAAGTGTGATAAGGTGTGTGAGTTATTTACCTACTGCATAAGCAGGATTATTTTGTCAATAGCTTCCAGTTGCAAGTCTTTTCCAGCTACTTTGAAAAGGGCATTATATTAACATATTGTAACTTCAGATCCTTGTAATGTTTTTGTTTAGTTTAGAGTGAATGCACCGCCAAAAAATGGAAAATGCGTCCCGTCTCTAAAGAGTGGAAGAGCTCTCATAGACCGATTCGAAATTTCTTGCGAAGACTGGCGGGACGAGCATCTACCACTAAGCTACAAATTTGAGATGTTGAAGACCCAAAGCGATGATGAAAAGGAAAGTAAAGAAAGCACAGACACTAGTGCCAAAGATAAAGCAAAAACAGAGGAAGAAGATGGTGCTCAGGGAAAGTCAAGGCTGCTGTATCATGGATCGAATGATACGGTTTCCTTGGTGCTTCCACTTGGAGACAAGGCTCTAAACTACTTACTTATGCTAAAAATTGCAATTTTGGATTTTTATGGCTCAGCGACTGAAGTAACCCTTAACCTCACAGTAAGTCACGTATTTGTTTATATGATTTGGTATCAAACTCTTAACACTCGATCTTTAAAGCTGTAATTGCCGTGTCTTGGCTCGCCTTGACTCTTCTTGCCCCTTTCTGCCCCTCCTACTCTGGCTCTATGTCTTTCCCTGCTTCGTATCGTTTTATCTTACTTTGTCTTATCTTGTCTTCTCCTTTTTAACTTTGTTTTGCTTGTATTGTATTGTTTTGCTTTATTTTGTCTTGTCTTGCAGTCTTGTCCTTTTTCATCTTGTATTTTGTTAACCTACTACTACTAATAATAATAATAGTAATAACAACAATAATTATATTGATGATAATAATAATAATAATAATAATAATAATAATAATAATAAAGAGAATAATAACGGTTTATTACCAGTACTTACACTACAGTGGCTTTTCGACTTGCAAGTCTTTTATAGTTTTTTTCTTGTCCGTTTGTGTCTCGTCTTATCGCGGCCGTTTGTTTCATTTTGTCTCATGGTGTCTTTTAAATACTTTTTTTCTTGTCGTGTCTTGTCTGTACTTGTCTTGACTAATGCTTTTCTGATCCTGCTTTGTCGCGACAATGTCGACTTGTCTTAGAATTCTCGTTTTGTTGTTTTTTTTTTTCTTGTTTTCACCTCACCTTATCTTGATTCCTCTTGTCTTGCCTTGTCTTGTCTTGTCTTGTCTAGTCTTGTCTAGTCTTTGTCTGTTCTTGTCCGTTGTTGTCTAGTCTTATCTCATCTTGCCTTGTCTTGTCTTGTTGTGCCTCTTACTGACAAGTCTAAAGTTGTTGTTTTTTCTTATCTTTATCTTGTTTTGTCATGTTTTGTTACTGCTTGTCTTATCTTGTCTGGTCTGGTGTCGTCTCGTCTAGCCCTGTATTTCATTTCGTCTTGTTCCTCTTAACATCTCTTCTCGTCGCGTTTCGGTACCACTACACATTGTATCTCAGGTACTTCCTCCGGAGTTGCACGATCCAGTTGGTGAACTGGGCCAGTTAGCGACGTCTGACCTGTCATCAATGATAGAGTCAGGGGACAGCCAGAAAGCAGTGCAGCTGACTGCGGCCATTCTCAGCACACTGACAAGTGAGGTGATGAACAACACTAGCAAAGATGACAAAGCTAAGGTAAAGACAATCTTTGTCATCACGATTTATCCTTGCCAAATAAGTTAAAAGTGTATCCGGCTGGATTTTTTAGAAAGTGACTACTAAAAGAGATAGAAGGGCCTCGTTTTTACGTAAAACAAAAAGCTTCAAACCTTCGTAACTTTGTTTCAGCTCATGAATTGAAGTGAATTGTTTCTCAAAAGAAAAGCATTACCAAGATCTTGCTTTTTAGGGCCAGTTTTTCTCTGAGCACTTTGTCTATTTTAAAATAACAAACAGGTAATGTTTTTTTTTCTAAATCAATTAGCGCACACGTTAATGACTCCACTAGGTGCCGCATTGTCTAAAATATTGTCGATTACCTGGGTATTGGAAGAGTTAATAACAGCTAAGTATATAGGAGCTTAAAGAGGTTTGTTTGGGAAGGCCGCGGTTCCTGGCTTATAGTGGCACGGCACTTATCGCAAGTAGTCACCTTTGGGAAAATCTACCCAGATGTAGTTGTAAGATACTAGTTTATGTGAACAGAAGTTACAAAACAAATATTTTCGATCATTAGATCATCTTCATAGTTAGTTTTTAACTATTAATTTATACCAACTTTATGCCGTTTTCAATTAAAACTTTACACGTGTTTCACTCTTTTTGTCTTGCGCACTCGCCTTTGTTATGACCGTTAAAGCACATGCTCTACTACGAAATGAGCCACAGATTGTCTCTTTAGGGATTTATTAAAAGAACACCGAGCTGAACAAACGTTTTTCAACGTAACTGTCATGTTAAAATGTCCAAATTGGCTAAATCGGCATTCTACAAAGCTAAGCACTTTCATAATTTGATGGCTACGCTCCATCATTTTGAATACCTTAAAATAATAGCATTAACAGCAACGACAACTGTAGCAATAAGAATAGAAGATGCCAGGGGGGCGTTTCTTCTCTTAAATTTTAAAAATTTGAAACATCCAAGACTTAGTAGGTGAAAAGGCCTAAGTTTGTCAGGCCGTAAAACTTGTACCTTGCACATATACCAAACACACGGAACCTTAACAGTGTACTTCTAAAGCAAAACGAATGTTGTGTCATAAATTAACCCTATTCCACCTGGACTTCTTTAGGGTTTTTAAATCTGGGGGGCGGAAAGTGCCCGCGGCCCATAACTCTAAAACTATTAGTGATAATGAAATGAAATTTGGTGAGGTAGTAGAGAATCGAAAATTAATTAATTTTGGATAACTTAATTGGCGTATGATGTCATCAATACGTCAAAATGACGTCATAACAGACAAAATTTTCGACTTTTACCAAAATTTTCCTAATCACAATAGGAAAAGTTAGAGACGTTTCTGACTTCAAAAATCGACAAATAATCGGTACAATTTGCAATTAAACTTCCTTTTTAAATAAATAATAGTATTTTAAGGAATTTGAGTAATACAAACAGAGATTTTTTCAACGTAAGTTTGATGTTCAAACCTTACTTAGTTCTTAAACTATATTTTTCAAATTTTACTCAAAATCCTATTACTTAACGCTATAAGTGTAACTTAAACTGTTTTAATTCTGTTTCAACGTTTCCAAATGCAAGTTGACCGAGAAAAGCTCTCAATTTTGACAAAGTGCAAAGTACACGGCCGCCATCTTGGATTTCAAAAATGGTATTGCCCAATGCCTATGACGTCACAGGTCACGTGTAACTTACTTGTTATTTTACAGCGAATATCGATTAACTGCCTTTGAGACTATTGTTAGCACTTGTTTGCGATTTAATGGTGAAAAATACTAAAAAAGCCAAAATTTGAGTAATCATGGTGCTAAAAACGGTGTTGCCATTGGCAACATGTTATCCTTGAGGCAAAATTTTTCAAGAATTTTGTTCTCCAATAAATTTTAGTAAAAGTGGCCGAATTTGGTTGGTATTACTATAATATTAAGGAAGTTCTGGAAAGTTGAAATCGGCGCTGGCACTTTCTGCCCCTCCCCCAGGTGGAATAGGGCTAAGATAACTTTGGGAATGAAAAATCTTGTTTGTAGGCTTTTTACTGCGAGAAAATTTTCTATTTTGCTAAAGTATTTAAATAACTAACCGGTAATGAAAAAAGAAGGCATGTTTCAAAAGTGTTTTGTGATATTTTTTTAGATAAGAGAAGGGATTATTCAGCAAGTGTCTTCCACAACAAACATCACTGGTAACGTCACGTCCATCAAGCAACTTGCTGGCACACTCGCAGACGCCACCGAAGTTTCAGATGAGCTTACCTCCCAATCACAGGTAGAACAATCATTTTTGCAGAGTTTCGTTAAAAAAGATTTTAGTTTGAAAGCTTAACAGAATCCGTGTAACAGAGCGAACCGATTCAAACAATTGACAGTTGTTTCAACAATTTCTACTTTTTTTCTACCAGGAGTTGGCAGTAGAAGCCGCCGGAAACTTGACGTCAATTTTAAAAGAAACTAGCGAATCGTTAGACGACGCTATTGTGATTAATGATGCCGGAGCGACCATTGTTCAACTTCTAGGTAACATACTTGGAGCCTCGAACAGCACAAACTCCAGTCAATTGGTAAGCAAACGGGAAACGGGAGAAAAAATAGGACATATGGGTGAAAAGCGAGAAAAGAGAGGTTGAAGTTAAAAAGTGTACAGGCTTTAAAAATCACATCTTGTTAAATATAGCCCAGAAGTTTCACTCTTCGGAAAAACACCACCATTGTATAGCTCTTAAGTAACTTCATTTGTGCGTTGAATAATCGACAAGCTCTCGCCAATTGATATGCACTAGGTAAATGGGAAAGAAAAGAAGAAGTTAAAAAGTGTGCAGGTTTAGGGATCGTAACCGGGCAAAATAAAACGGACAGGTTTCATTGCTTGCCAAATACCAACACCGTACAACTCCTAAAGAATTGGGAGCGTCGCACAAAGCAAACTCTCGCCAATCAATAAGCAGTAGGTAAACGGGAAGGAGAGAGAGGCACGTTGTTGGGGAGACAGAAGAACGTTGAAGTTGTAAAGACCAAAGGTTTAGAGATCGTATCAGGGTAAATTAAATGGACAGAATTTTCCTCGCTTGGTAAAACACCACCATTGTACAGCTCTTAGGGAACATCCACAGAGCGTTGAACAACGCATAAATCGGTAAGCAGACGGGGAATGGGCGATAAAAAGTAAGGCAATTGAAGAGCGAGAGAAGAGGAACAGTCATAGAGTGTCCATTTCTTTTAACAAAAGATTAAACTTTAGTGAGTATTCCTTATTTTGCAGTAATGTCTAAACCCCGTCAACTCTTAATCGGTCTGACCATAATTATTTATTACCATAGCAGGTAATGGGAGTGGTTAAAACGGCTGTAAATGCTAGTGACCAGATCTCTGAGCTGCTGCTGTCACAGATGGTACCCGGAGAAGAACCATCATACATCAAAACAAAAACACTGACCCTTGGACTTGTACGCAAACAACCGTGGAATATGCCGCACGACTACCCAAATGGCATTGGAAACTTTACTATGCCTACAGAAATGCCAATATTTGAGGATGATGGGTCTGATCTAACAAACTTCATCGATGCTAGTGTAAGTAGCATTTCGACAGACTGTCATGTTTTCCGGTGCGTACTTAAACATTGGATATTGAGGGTGCTTCAGGGACCTGGGTAGCTATGCCGGCTGGAATTTTGTTCAATTTAGGAATAGATAAAAGAAGACAAGTTGTTACATTTTCTCTTCACGGACATGTTTAGACACTTTTGGCGAAAAAACAATATAGACTCCCAAAATTTTTCAAAACATATCCAAATTTTATTGCAGCAGACAGTCTGTAACACTGCAAGTTCGACAATGTTAGTTTTACTTGTCGGAAACCGCAAAAATTCACTTAACTTGAACGCGATGATAAAATTAGAGTAAGTTGAACAAGGAAGCTTAGAAAAAGAGAGGAAGTGATAAAAAGGAAGAGACAGAAGGCTTTTTTCTGCCTTTCCCTTCCCCTTATTATTTTGCGATGTCTTAAACGAGCCAGTTTACGCTGCAGTATATGTTTAATTAACTTGGACTTTTCAAACATCTTTGCTTTAATGAGCTGGTTTTATAAACTGAATTACACTTACCTAATTATGTCAGTTTTACTCAAAGCTAAAATGTGTTTTAATCAATTAAAGCAAAATAATATGCGCATGAGAAAATCGGTTAGAAACTTAAGCAAACACAACTGTGTTTACTGATTTTTTTCTACCAATAAACAAATACCAACTCCATTTGGTTTCATTTTGTAGTATTTGCGTTTTATTCTAACTACACTGTACGCGTTGTCGAAGTTCGATGGTTAACACCACAATGTAAATCAAAGCACAGCCATCTGAAAGTCACAATTCGACTATGACACAACAAAACAAAACTTAAAAACCTTTATGGTTTTTCCCCTTGCAGACAACTTTGCTGCCACGAAATCCGTTTACCTGGGCTAAAGATGGCAGCACAAATCGCATTGGATCCTTTGTTATGGGGATGAAATACAAGGACAGAGATGGCACTCCACTGGAAGTGAAAAACTTAACCAAAGAAATAGAAATGTTTATTCCAAGAAATCCGCGAGAATCTGACAATAGTTCGGTTCCTCGACACTTTATCAATCCCGAGGACAATGAAACGCTGATCTTTTTCAAGTTTCATGTGTTCTACCATGATTCCGGGTTTCACATTCGCTTAAAACCAGCAGAAGAAAAGATTTTTACCGGGTATTTGAAACATGGCCGACGGCCGACGGTGGAGAAGTACGACACTCAATTCAGAATACCTGATTTTTCATCTTGTATTGAGAAAGGAAACTGCAGCTTCGTGGATGAATTCCTTGCTTGCATGAATCTGCAAGATAGTTTTACGGGAACTGGAGATGCTGGTGATTGTGGAGTTATACCTCAAGTTACTTTCAACATGACGTCTCTAGATAACGGAAGTAGTTTGTGTGACAGCTTTATTGATTTCTTGTACTGCCCACCACCCCCTTGTGAAAAAAATAACTGTTCATCGCTAAACTGCAGCTGTATTCCGCAAAACACAGTCTGCAGAGGCAAAGATTATTTCCTTGCGTGTCATCACGCCTCCGAAACACGCTATCAAAATTGCAGTAGGTTTCTCTTTCCAAACCTTTTCTATGGTAAATACAAGTCCTGCCAAAACGATCCCTACAGATACTTTTATGGCCCGCCTAAGTTCAACAAAGCTGGTTGGTACTATGTAGGAGTTAGGTATTGGAATGGGTCTCAAGATAAGGTGTTCCCGCTGACCACCACGACTAAGGCGCCGACTACACTACCAACAGCTCCGCCCACAACTTATACTACAACTCGGCACACAACTAAACGCACAACAAGTCACACGACTAAACGCACAACTAAAAAAACAACTAAACCCACAACCCCAACAATAAAATGGTTTCGGCAGTTCGGTAAAAGAGCTCTCAGTGAAGATTCCTCGCCGACAATGACAAGGTTGTCGACCACGGTTTCAACAGCCCCATCCACAACTGATGCCGGAACTCGACACACAACTAAACACATAACTCAAAAGACAACTCAACACACAATTGCAACCCATCACCAGACAAAGAATAAAACAACAATAAGTGGACGGCAATGGAGACAGAAAAGAGCTCTTGAAGATTCTACCACCATGACTAGGGTTCGGAAAACAAGTCAAACAGTCCCAAATACCGCCACTCCCCTCACATCTAAACACACATTGGCGAAAGAACAATGGCAAGGGCCACTGAGAAACAAAAGATCTCTTGACAACTCTATACCGAAAAGGTAAGCACAGTCACGCTTTAAAATGTGATACATTTTCTTTTCCATAAATGGGAGCTGGCAGTAACGGTTGTATTTTCAGAGTTGCCTTTAGAACAATGTTTGGTATTTTACGCACGTATAGTTAGGTTTTTTGCGGATGCAGAAACTTTTTTGTTAAGATGTGAACTCTTGGTCTTTTTGGTTGTTTCACATCCCTCGCTTACTGACGTTACTTCAACTTAGAAACTTGACCTCAAAAGCAGATTGTTGATTATCTGGATTTGACTTCTAACATACGTGTAGCTAAATTTTGTTCACTTGATAACCCTTCTTACCAGCACATCCATCCCCAGCCCACAAAGTGGATTCCCATATATCAATATTTCCAGGCAAACATTTTTCAAAATAATTAACCATCTATGATTGCAAACTTGTCACCACAGATTTTTGCTGCCACATCAAAGCTACTGAACCCAATTTCCTTTACTTCACTGATACTAGATATCCTCAAACGTATACTACGTCAACATGTCCAGCAAGTTCATAGTCCAGTTAGGAAAAACTTGACATCAGGTTTATTGCAAGTACCAGAAAACTTAAAGTTTATCTTAGATCTACCAGTTTCAATCAACTACCATATAAATAGAGTAAGAAGTATCATGGAATGCCCTTTAATTTCTCGACAGAAGTCGCCCCTCTATTTGTAGCTCTAATACAGAGTCTGGGGAACAGGCCGAAATTCAACGCGAACTAGACACGCTCTGAGTCATTTGATTTCCCTAGACTCGCAGCTATATAAAGTAAAATCACATGACTTTCCATTGACAGCTCTTACAGCAACATACAATGGAAAAGTCCTTGACTGAATAAGGGCATTCAAAACCTGAAGCAGATCTTCGAATCAGCACCTTCAGAGTTCTTCATTTCACCCTATTATATGACTCGAGTCTCCTACAAGAGGTTGTCACTACAGGATTTGAATAAGGATGACGAAAATAACGATTCACTTTAAACAGCAGATTGGAAAGACTCTCAATGAAACTTTTTTCAAAAACGTAAATTTTATTTTTTTCAAAAAGCTAATGGTATCTAATTTTTAAAGAAGCCACTTAAAATAAGTTAGGCCGGAAAAGGCCATAAACCAACTGTACCTTATATTTAACAGATGAGATATTGCAGCAAGTATTATGCTTGAAAATGTATAAGAGATCAATTACAAATAAGTGTAATTTTAAGATTCTGGTAATTGTTTATTCAAGAAATGCAGGACAGATAATTTCCTTCTATATAATTCTTATTAATAAAAATAATAGTTACAATGATAATAACAATAATAATAATAATAATAATAACGTTAATGATAATAATAACCGTTAAAAGAATTTTACTTATACTAGTATAATAATAAATAAATTTTAGCTTAGATTTCAAGATCGATTTTCCCGTGCTCTAGTTGATTTTCCAATTTTATAATTATTTTGCAGCAATCCATGTCAATTTAAATATTTTTTCGTTATTTTCAAGGGTTTTTAACTTATAAACACAAATTAAATAATAACAACAAAAGCAATAATAGTAAACTTTTCATGTTTTTTCACTTTAACGGTCTTAGACGATTATCACTTCTTGTTTCAAACTTACTTTCATTGCAGTTCAAATACAAGCAGACGGTGCATCGTTGTCAAAGAGAAGCCCCCTCCCCCTACAGAAATCATCCCTACTAAGCAATCTGTCGTGACACCTCCTACCTTTATGAACGGCTCATCGGTGTTCTTTGAGTTTGAGGTGAACGTCTCGTACTGCCTGTACTGGGATGAGGAGCAGGAAGTGTGGAGTACTGAAGGTTGTCGGGTAAGACGTGTATCTTCTATAACTATATCATAACACTGCACACGCAAAACAATACGGAAGCGTAGCCACAATTTTCACTTGGTCGGAACTGATTTTTTTTGGAGAAATGCTCACTTCTAGTAAATGGACTGGGGACATACTAGCTAGTGTTATATAGAAGTACATAAAAAAGGGGGAACTCTGACCCCTGCCCCCCTCCCTCTGGCTACCCCCTGTTATACCGTACGCTCTGCGAGTACCACTAATTTAAGACAACTTAGAACATAGCAACACAACACAGCGCACCACAGCCCAACCTAGTACAATACCAAAAAGTTCAGCAAACTTTATAACACAATACAATACAATATAATAAAATGTAATAGAAAAGTCATAGAGTGTAGTAGAACGTCATAGAATGCAATAGAAAAAATAGAATGTAAAGGCATAGTACAGAATAGACATGAATCGAATTAAATCGATTACATTACATTACATTACATTACATTAAATTACATTACCTTACCTTGCCTTACATTTCGTTACATTACATTACATTAGACTTGATTAGATTTGATGAGATACGATTTGGTCAGACAAAATAAGATTAGATTAGATGAGATGAGATGAGATGAAATGATAAATAAATAATGTTATGCAGTTATAACAAACGATATGGCAAGACCAGCTCGTGCGTAAGCATATAGCAGAAGTAGAATGGCACAAACTAAAAAACCAAAAGGATAGAAAATTATTTGTAAGTTTTAATTGCAATGAAGGTGATAAATAGACGGATCGGCTATTCATCGAGTTGGCGTTTGAGTTGAGTTTGAGTTAAGATCGAGATCAGATTGAGTTACCCAAAATTCAATATAAATGAAATAACGATGTTTGTAAAGGGTTAAAATAATGAAAATCGGAATCTCCTCTTAAACTAAACAGGAAAACAAAAGAAAAGAACATATCCCGGTGTTTGTTTGTGTTTATTTCAATTTCTGGCCAAATCTGAATTGCGTTACACGTACCGGACAGACTTTGAAATCGAATTCACTGACAAAGGCAAATGTTTTCTTCAATATTAGGCCAAATAAAAAAATCAGTTGGTTAGCATCCTTTTTTCAAATTTGTATGGTCGGGCGGGCGGCTTTTATTTTTATTTTCTTTTTTTTAATCTTCGGAAACAACTGTTTGAATCAAAGGGCTCTAAGAGCGATGTCATCCGATTTCACCTATGTCGCTCCCTAGTCTTGTTGTTTTTAGATCGAGAA
>JAOBRG010368693.1:0-11989 GCA_027574985.1 Umimayanthus nakama | reverse complement strand
AAAGAAAGAAAGAAAGAAAGAAAGAAAGAAAGAAAGAAAGAAAGAAAGAAAGAAAGAAAGAAAGAAAGAAAGAAAGATAGATAGATAGATAGATAGATAGATAGATAGATAGATAAAGGCAGTTCTTCGTTTTTCATTTGCGATGGGAAAAGAACAAAAGAACGACAGGCAGACACACACACAAGAAGGAGGACAGATAGACTAACAGACAAACTAACAGAGAGATAGACAAACTGACTGACTGGAAGACAAACAAAGAGGCGGACAAACAGACAGACGGATAGATGGATGGACGGGTGCGAGGTTGGGTGGATTTAAGGATGGATGGATGGATGGATGGATGAATGGGAAAGTGGGCGGTGGATGGATGTTTGGACAGACAAACATGCAGGTAAGGAAAAAGTGGATGTAAAATAAGATAATACCAAAAGAACAGAGAGGGAAGATAAACAATCAGGCACAAACAAGGTTCGAAGTCCTACAGTCTGTAGTTTGGTAATTGTAGCATCTTCCATGTCCATGTTCTTGCTATTTGGTGAAAATAATGAAACGTGAAATACTTCAATTTTTTCTTCAGATGATTGCTGACTTTGTCAGAATTGAATCTACTTTGTCAAACAAGCAGGAAGAATGGCAGGAGGTTACAAGGTAACTGTACTTACCACTGTTTGACTGCAACTAAGCTTCGTCTCGCCTCACTAAACCCTTCTCTCGTGCTCTCCCAACTTCTCGCGTGCATCCATAACTTAAAAGACGCACGAACAAGGACTATTTCGGAATTGAACTGTACAGTATAGTACAGTGTTCTGTTGTGGTACGGTTCGGTATGGTATAGCTAGAAATGTTGCGGTATGTGTATATAATGTAAGATGGGGTTTGGTATTCTTAAGTCATGTTATGTATTATCTTTAGTGTAACTCAACATCATAACTATGTCTCAACAGAACACTGAGTCAGGATATCCTCACGCATTTGTCGGTTGCCCACGGTCTGACAGGGAATATCCCCTTCCTGAAGGCTAAGGTACTGTCTGCAAGTGGAGTTACTAAAATAAGCAGTATAGAGAAAATAGATATTTATGTGGTCTTTAAAACTGGCATTGTGTTATGTTTTTAGTACTTTTGGTTGACTGAACTGCTCGGAGTCATGTTTTTACTGGTAAAAATTACATTCTTTACTTAGTCTTAACGGTCAGTTTAAAATTGTTCAAGAATAAGACTCGCAATCCCGGCATGCTTTTACCTAAAACATGGGCAAAATGTGTTTTTCCGAATTCTCGTACTAATGTAAATTTGTCGTGGGGTATTGCAAATCTAAAATCTTTTTGATTTTCTCATCGTTGCGTATCTGTTACTATGCAACCATATGCATCAACACATTTTTACATGCGAACTGCTAGGGATTTGTAGTTTGTCATTTAATAAGCTGCTCGTCGTTTATTGTGTACTCGCAGAAAACACTACCTTTTGTTCTAGTTGTTAATTGTAATAGAGAACAACAGGCGACAGTAAATTCTGCTGTTCCGGTTGATGTGTCCGTGTTAAGATGAAGGTCAGCAAACACGGATTTTGTGTAGAAGTAACTCTGTGTGTTTTTTAGTTTTGGTTCTCGACGTTAGGATTCGCTTTTTGTCCTGACTCACTCTTCCTGCTTGTGTAGTAGACGCTCTTTATCCTGACTTATTCTTCCTGCTTTTGTCCCAGACGCTGTTTGTTCTCGGCCGTTGTTTGAGAGTCCTTGCATCTCATACGTCACCAGATGGCGAAGATCACTGGAGAGAGCTACAAGAGGTAGGAACTGATTTTTTTATGAACGCATGGCTCGTACTAAAAAGTAATAAAACTAACGTTAACAATTATTCTCCGAAACCGAGGTGCATAGTGCTAGAGATTAAAGAGAATAACTCTGTAAGCATGTAAAAACTCGGTGACCCCAGAAGACAGTCAAGAGAAACCTTGCATTTACAAGGTCTTCTTCCCTGTCACTACCGGCGTAAAACGGGAGTTTACGCCGGCCGCTATTCCACTCTGCAAATTTTACATCTCCCAAGAAATGAATATTGGCCACCAGGCAGATGTAGCGAACCAATCAGATTCCTTGTATTACCAATGTCACCAAGTCTTACATGCGTATGTGTTAACCTAGCCTACTCAGATTCATTCACTTCTCACTTTTTTTTCTTCGGTAGCCACTTTTCTCATAATTTACCTTTATTAGCTACCATACTTGCCTCATTCATCTTCATTAGAAATAAACAAAGAGCTCTGAGAGAAACAATACATTGCAAGCTTAGCACGTATCTCTTTAAGTGCGGAAATGTCATGTAAGACACTTTTTCAGTCCTCATTTCGCGGACTCTGCCCATGTTCTGTTATAGAGAGTTAGGTTTCTGCCGCAGGCTGCACTGAGACATGGGCTTAAGCACAAGAATAGGCTTGTTGCAAGTTTGTTTTGAGTTTACTGGTTTAAATAAACAGACTGAAAAGGTAATGCTCTCTTTTCCTTATAGGAAACCCCACCCGAGGCAGGTACTGACAACACTAACCCAGGTATCCAGAAGCAAACTATTGGCGCGGAAAAACAAGTTGGAGGGGAGAATGGAGAAGAGGAAGAGTCTGGGTCCGTCAATCAGCAGTCAAAGGACATTCTTAAACAGATCAACAATGCCTCTCGACTGAAGGTAAGCACTCGTACAGAGTTTGCATTGCCATGAAAAGTCAGGGAAATTGAAAATGCTCTTCTCGAAGCTTTGAGAAAATATTTTAATTGTTTCGTCCCGACTGATTCCTCCACTTGCAAGTCTGACTAGATCAAAACCGTAAAACTGATAGTAATAGTAGTAATATTAATAACAATAATAACAATAATAATAACAATAATAATAAATAAACAATAATAACAATATTAATAATAATTGTAATAATAGTGATAGTAATAACAGCAATAAGATAAAAAAGTAATATCATATTAATAATGAATATCCAGGAGTGATTTTCATTCGGGACCTGAAGGTCCTTGACTGATGAACAGACAATATTTTTGACACAGTAAAGGCACCAATTTACAATAATGAAAGAAACAGATAAAAGAAACAATACTACAAACTATTTACCAATTGTATCGTCCCCCCGCTTTAGATATAGATACAATTTCATGGAAAAGTCATGAAACTTCATTTTTAAGTTTTCTGTGAGCTCTAGCACAGCCAAGTCGCTGTAGGGATTAGAATGCACGCTTAACACTGGACAGGATTGAAGTAAACGCTGGGAAACTTTTCAAGGGTATCGTTTATTCAGTGAAAAGTTTCTTTCAAGATTTTGTGTTTAGGTTCAGAAAATAAGTATGTACTGTTACTGAAACCTGATGTTAAGCTACTGTATCCTTCACCCAAAAACGTTCTTCCGAACGATTAAACCAGTAATCCGCTAAAATTTGTGTTTGGCAAAACTCTAGGCATTCGTGTAAGCACCCCCGACCATTCCAGTTTATAGCTGCACGTTTGATTTTTATAAATTATCGTTACCGATTACAAATTCTGTTCTTTTTCTTCGCCAGCTGGTGTACTCCAATTCTAAGAGGTTCCTTACACAAGGTGTGGAGTGTTTGGTGCAGTCTATACAAATGGGCCTCCGCCATGGGTTCAGGGTAAGAATTTTGCATAAGAACTTATATTTTAAAGTTTGGAAAATTAGCGTTCTAGTCCGTTAGAGCATCTTGTGAAAGTTATTATAATCTTAGGAATTTATGAGGAAAGTTTCGGAAAGTTCCTACAACGATCTTTGAACAATTTCTCACGACCTTCGCAATGTTTTGAAAAATTCTGGAAATGTCCTGAACATTACCGAATAAATCCGGATTTCTAAAGGACCAGTCACAACGTGCAGAGTAGCTTTGTCATGTAGTACATTCAACTGACTGGAGATATCGCCCTTTTTGTCAATGTTAACATTTTTAAAGCAGAGAACATTTTAGTTGCTCATAACTTGTTGTCTTGCTTCCATGGGCAACTAATGATTGATCGGCGTTTGTGTGTTGAAAACTGATCCGTCTTTACTCTTCACAGGATCTGGTGGAGAAAGCATCTTTTGAGTTGGTGGAATGTGTTGGTTTGCATGACTGTTCAACATCATCACAATACCTCGCGCTTTATCAGGTACCGACACTTGCATATGTATGCAGTTGACATACAAGCCGTTGACATCTACAAAGGGTTCTCCGAGACACGAAACGAGATTTGAGAGCGCCATATTTTTCATTGTGTAGCAGTCACTGACTAATGACTGAAGCAAACGAACTAGCACTCTACGATAAAAGATTTTGAGTAACTGGTTCAAAACTCAGCATTGCAATTAGCACAGTTGGAGTCCCATCATGTTTTTCGATTTAGCTGTTGCGCTTTTCTTTGGCCAGCCTATTCGTAAGTTTGCGTGTTTGTAGATATTGTCATGCAGGTGCGAGTTTATGTGTGTGTATATAGTGGAATGTGTGTGTTGCTATTAATGACGGGTGGACGACCTTCGCGTCGTTCCGTAAAACATCCAGCGTTATAGTATACTACGCTACTACTTACTAGCCTGTCGATCCTTATAACAGCAACAGCGATAACCATGCCAATGTACCGTTAACTTCAGCTCCAGGCGAAGACAGATTAACAGAATTAGCATGGAAAGCAACGAAGCACTGCAAGGAATACGCTTGGTGCAGTTCCTTAAATAGTTACTTGCACCGCGGTCCATCCTCGCCAGCAAGCTGGTTAGAAAACGCTTCTTTAAAAGGCGGAATAACTTCAGTGCTTATGCAATCTCCTCCTTTAACCAGACGTGCTTAATGCTGACAAGGAATAGCTGTAACTTGTTAAATCTTAACCCCAAGACCAGCCAAAATTTTTGTAAAACCACTAGTGCGGACACTCCTCGAAACCTAGTTACAAGCTCGACAAGCCCGACAACAGCCGCTAGACGGTTAGAGCGCCTTGAGAACCACGCAATGTGAATTGTACTATCCACTAACTGCAAAACTTGTACGCAAAGCATGCGAGCCAGGCTCTTCTTGCTATCCGTGGCAAGCAGACGACGCTTCCTTACTGTGCAACTGGTACATAAGATCGTGAACAACAGCACACATTGTCCACCACAGTTGCAAGGCTATTTTACAAAACGTTCAAGCATGCACAAAAGAACACTAAGAGATAACAACACCTTAGACATTCCTATAACAAAAACAGCTACGGGAGAAAGAGCGTTCAGGATTGCAGGAGAAAAGGAATTGGAACAGTCTGCCAAAAGAACTTCGCGAAATAAAACCCATGCACAATTTTAAAAACAAAGTTTTTAGTGTTTTTCTAAATTTAGATAAAAACGAACACATCTGTACTTTAGCGCAACTCGTTTTTAAATCTTAACTTTTTATACAACCTTTTTACAGTTTTTAGCATTTTTAAATATTTGGAAGTTTTTAAACAATTTTTTGATATAGCCCTTTTTACAGATAGATTTTTAAAAACATATGTATGTTTCATTGACGATCACCGGTTGATACCAGTGGGTTTTTAATGTATTTGACTGATCGATTTTATCGAGTTAAATAAAGTACATATTGTTATTATTATTATTGTTATTGTTATTATTATTGTTATAATTTATTATTATTATTATTATTATTATTATTATTACTATTATTATTTCTATTATTATTATTATTATTATGTGTGTTAGCTTAAAAATAAATTTGTTAGTAACTAGTTTCACGCTCGATATTATTTTCAGACTAAAATATTCTTATTTTGCATGCTTGTCGATGTTCTTTTCGTATTGGCATTATGGCTTGTAGATTTCTCAGACCTTTTTGTTTCTAAAATACGTAGCTTTTCCGTTAGACCCAAGAGATTGATTCTCTTAAGTTCAATTTTCCCTTCTTTCATTCCTTGTTATGGCAGCGTTGTACACACAGGAAACGTCTTGTTATTGAATGAGGGCCTGTTGGCAAATGATGAGTTGATAGATTAGTTTGTGATTAGATTATATTATGTTATACCAGATAAGATCGGATAAGATAAGATTAAATTAGATTAGATTAGATTTGCAGAAACTATGAATTAGAATATTAAAGATTGGGTTAGATTAGATTTGAAGAGATATAGATTAGATTAGATTAGATTTGCAGATAATATCGATAAGATTCGATTAGATTTGCAGCGACTATGGATTAGTTTAGATTAGATTAGATTAGACCAGATTAGACTAGATTTACAGACTATGGATTAGAATAGATTAGATTAGTAGATTTGCAGAGATTCTGGATTAGAATATAGATTAGATTAGATTTGCAGAGACTACGGATTAGATGAGATTGATGCTTGTGTATGAAATGTGTATATGAACAGTCCTGGCTAGCATTTCTGTGCTGTTGATTCTAAAGAGCTGTCACATGTCGCACGTGCTGGAGAGGGTTCTGCGGCGGGCGCAAGTTGACCCGTCAGTGTCACGGCAGGCCGCGTTGCTCCACCAGAGAGAACTAATGAGCCGCGTGGACTTCTTGAACGACCACACCTCCGCTGTTATGGGCATAAACTACAACAGCCTATCAGATTGCGAGGTAAAGTGTGTCGTCAGTCTCTCTAAATCACCAAACTTGAAACTATCAATCATACATAACCACCCTTGTAAGCCACAATTTGCGCGCAACCAAGAGTTTGTACGTTTGGTTTGTTACAACTATCCTAATTTTCTGACAGAACGCGAGTCCTATTGCGTCAAAAAACAGCGAAATGGAACAAACTGCTAATTTCCTGCTAATTAAAAGGCCGCCTCTCCTGGATTAGAGACCCATAGATAGTTTGTTTTTGCCTAAAATGGAGCTTATTTGCAAGTTTACAATTACATGTCCTTATAATATAACTTAGAAATGCGAGAATACTGCTTTTTGTTCGAGCACTACGGTGCTGCCTTTTTATATCTCCATTCACTCATTTCCTTATTCTTAAATTCAGCCATTCTTCCTTCACCGCCTATTCTTGGTTTGCACTCAATCACCAGGGATTCAAATGACAAAGGGTACGGCGGCCATGTTGGTGGACACAACAAAAGAATGTAATTACAGCTCTATTGTTATTGTACACCAACATGGCGGCTGTGACGTCACGTGCAAACCAAGAATTTGAACCATCAACCCGTTCGGTCCCCCTTCCATCCTTTCATCCACATCATACATTAGTTTACTAATAACTTTCCCAAAGCTATTTATTTCACCAAACCTCCTATTAACTAACTTATTTTTTATTTATTCCTTTATTTATTTGTTTATTTATTCATTCAACTGATTCCATCTATTTATTCAAGCCTTTCTCTTTCCTCCCATCAGTCTACAAACATTAACCTCTTTATTCTACAAACATTAACCTCTTTATAAACACGAGTTTTTTTTAAATCATGATTCCAAACGAAACTACTTCCCAGACCAAAAGAGTTGCCTAAATTGGCTAAAATTTAGATATGTTCCTAAGAATATCAAAACTATCCGAGAGTATTCCCAGAAACTCGTGTATTTTGTCTGTAGAACATAATAAACAGATTATTGCTTAAGAATATGAAGTAAATTGTCTCATAGTAGAAAAACGGTGCTTTACCACTTCAAAATAAATTTCCGGTCAACCAATTCTTGTCTCATTTCAGGCCTGGAAGCGACTTCAGGTCATGAGACAGCATCTTGAGCTGACTAGGGAGTTTTCGGCCACCAATAACCAGTTTATCGTCTTACAGCACTCACCGGATAGGTTAGTAAACAAGTTCATATGTTTAGGTTCGATTATGATAAGTTAAAATGCTCTTATAACAATCCCAATAATGTCTACTGGGCGTAAGCCCTAGATAGGAAATGGGCCCACACGGAGAAAGAGAAAATGCTCTACCATCTGAGCTATTTGCGGCAAATGAACACGTAATTGAGGGGGTAACCAGTAAGGTTTGGCCGCTGAGCACTGATAAACATAGAACAAAATGTTTTGTAATCGTCAAAAGAGTTATAGTTTAGTCATGTATTTTACTATTTTATTATTAATATTATTTATTTGTTTGTTGGTTGTTTGTACTAGGTAAATCTTGCATACGTTGTGATACGTTGTGTCTTGTTTAACTGTGTTGAGTTAAGTGTTCCCTGCTAACAGAGGTCTCTCGGGCGACGAGAAAATGAGAGAGAGGAGAGAGACCTGCCAGCCCCCGGTAAGAATCCTATCGAGCATGCATCGGCGTCTCATGGCAACAAATGACATTTTACTCACGTGAAACGTGAGTAAAGCAAACCGGTTTTCGCGGGAAAACAACTGTCGGAAAGAAGCCATTGCGGTTTTGTAACGTGGGCTCGCAATGATTCCAGCAGTCAATAAATCTGGACATGCGCAATAGGTGCATAACCAGGGTTACGAAAAACCGGCATTTTAAAACCGGTTTGGTTTCATCCAAAATTCGGGATGACGGTACATCAAAGAACTTGCCGGGGGCCAGCAGAGGTCTCTCTCCTCTTTCTCATTTTCTCGCCGCCTGAGAGAACTCTGTTAGCAGGAAAGTTAAGTGTATTGTGCTGTGTAACCCTGTTCTGTGTTGTATTGTGCTGTACTGTATTGTATATAAAGTTAAGGCTCCGCTCGTGTGTTACTTCATGGAAACAGAATGATAAGTATGGTGTTCTGCTTCGTCAGGCGGTGGCTGTACGGAGCTGTGATGGACAAAGGTCGCTCTTCAATTCCTAGTGGAAAAGCAAACAAGCAAACAGGAGCTGTACCAGGTAAGGCTTGTGGTGTAATACTTACTCTGAAGAAATATGTTGCCTGGGCTGTTGCAAGCGTCGGTCGGGGAGACAAATTGCCCGCTCTCCCCCCCCCCCCCCTTATTGTAGTGTAACACTTACTCTGAAGAAATATGTAACCAGGGCTGTAGCTAGCGTCAGACAGGGAGACAAAATGCCTCTCCCCCCCCCCTTAAATTGCGAGTCTAGTCGTGGTAATTTCTAATTTTCACCTGTGAGGTGAGCACAGGAAACATAAATAAGGAACGAAATAACAATTGAACATAAATGACCGACAGCATGGAACAATCTCATACTCGTGCTCCTTCGTGTCTTTTCATGTAAGCTCTATGCATGTGCATTACGCTTACCTAACAGGTGCTAATCAGGTTCGATAAAACGTTTCCGACACTTCAGAACTTAGAAACCCTTAAAAGTGAAAGTTTACCTTATGAAACCATTTTCACTCCAAGTCAGTGAAGTCAGAAGACTTGTATTGGGTATAATCATCAAACTGTTACGCGAACTAAGACTAAGATGTGAAACATATGGACAACTGACTAACTGCCTTCCCCTAAAATTACTGGATTTTAGCACCTTCCGAAGCAAAAATTTTTAACTTTCATTTTAGCGTCTTTCCAAGTACTAACTGGTCGTGTTAGAGTCACCCCGGTTAGTTTTCTTAGCATTCTAATTTCTGATATCTTGTTGGATGTTAGCACCAATCAAAACTAAAACTGATCTGGCGATTACCGGTGTAGCACCTCTTCATTCCCCTAGTTCAAGGTTAAGTTCATTTGAACCCGTCATATAAACAAGACTCGTTTTTTTAGAAAATAGAAAATAAAAATAACCACGAAATATTACTTGACGAAAGATTAGTTGTAGCAAAAGTTTTGAGGATACAACAAAGAAATGGAAATAAATGTACAAGTAAAAGAAGGTTGAGGGGTGTGTTTGTTAAAAATGAGCACAGAAAAACAGATCAAGCAAAAAAGTACAGGATTTCCTAGTAGTAGTGACTAACCGAGAGGGTGTCCTGAACATTTATCTATTGGCATAGAGTCTTGTAATAAATGGGAGTTTGAGTAGCTGCTCATTGTAGCACGTTACTGAAAGTGGGCGAGTGATTGCCATTCCTGTGACCCTAGGGTTGCAAGTCCGGGTTGATTATGAGTTCGAAAATCTCTCGTGTCGACTTAGCTGCTTGTTACAGTTTTGTTTCTCGTAAGCTCCTACCAAAGGGAGCAGTTCTTCAAGATAAAGTCTGAGTCGGATCCAACTAACACATTCGTCCTATAATGAGCCCCACTGTCTTAGTTTCCTCTAAAGTTCATTCACTGTTTCATTTCAGTACCTTCCAAAGCCATAATTGCTCGCGCAAAAGTGAACCCGGGTGACCTGGACAAACTCATCGAAGAGTTTGGTGTCTTCAAATCAGAGACAGCATCAGAGCTCCTGCGCCGGAACTACGTCATCAACCAGCAGGAGCAAAGGCGGAAAATGTTGGATAAACTTGAGGAAAACCAAGAACCTGCGAGCCAGGTAGTTTATCATTTATTCGTAATAATTTTTTCTTTTGCTTCGTGCCTTTTGATTCGGGAAGCTGTAATATCAGTCGCGCAGTGTTAGGCATTGTTCAGACTTGCGATAGGAACACAAACAGACCACAGGTAGCCCAAGCTTTGGATGTGGTTTATGTACAAAATTTCTTCCTTTGGTGTTTTGTTACCATCAGGACGTTGTTTAAGTCAACATATGACTGACTTCCGATTTTTTTGCAAATCAGTTTTATGTTGACTTAAAAGAAGGCCCGATCGTAACCCAACAGCCAAGGAACAAGTTTCGTACTTTATTCGCATCCAAAACTTGGCCTACCTGTCACCAGACTACTGTGTTTTCTCTTTGAGCAAGACTCTTTTTTTGAGTTATTACAGTTTACTCAGCTGTACAAATAACCAGCATTTCCTGCTGGAGGTTAAACTTTGAAAGACTAGTGTTCTGTCCTTGTTTTGATATATTGTATTTCGTTCTCACAGTCCTTGAACATCCTGAACTCTTTGGATTTCAATAAAACAAGAATATGTCAGATCTGGAAAGTTCTTGAACATGAGTTAAGATCCTTAGAATCTTTAAATCGGTTGCCAGAAAACTTTAATATTTTTGTTTAGAGTGTTAAACGCCGCAGAAGGTCCTCGAATCTACTCGGCAAAGGGTCCTGGAAAGTTCTAAAACGTTCTTGAGTTTTGTGTTGAGTTAAGAGTAAAAACCCAGATGTAGCTTGTTACTGAACTTGTTCATTGTTCTGTACTTTCTGTATTTCCCAAGGAAGTCCGCTCTAACGTGTTTGTCTCATCAGGCTGTTGAAGATCCAATGGCGGTTGAGAAGGAGAATCAACTCGAGGTACGAAATGGAACTTGATGTCTCTATTCTCTTACCCAAAGCTGTTGTCATACTGTAAGATCCACATTAAAAGTAAACCGCTTAACCAATACAAGACACTCCAGTTACTGCTTATACATGTTTGAAAACGTTGCCAGTTTTATATTGTTTCTGTTTTGTTTAGACACTTTTATCTAGCCGAAAGTATACATAAACAGTCAAAATTCTCAAGGTGGACAGGGCTTGCAAACGTACTTGTAGTTTCAGTGAGTTCGATCTCACGTTGGCTGCAGTAATTGATTGTTGTGACGTGGTGAAGACCAACATACATGTATATCGTCGTGGTAGCTGCTGTGTAACTGTTTGACTGTAGAGGAATTGTCCGATCAGATCTCCACCCCAACCCTCACCAACTAGTGTGAAGCATGCCCAAAATCACACTTAAACGAACATAAACTATTTTGAAAGGTTTTTGTATTTGGAGTAGCACAACTTCATATCATTTTGTTTAAGAAGCACTTTTGTTCCCATTTTTTTGGATTTATATTCCTTTTTTTAAATCATTTTTCTTTAGACTTTTATCTCTGTCGCAGCGGTAACCATGACACCGTTCTTTCGTTTCCCCGTATAAAGACCAAGAAACCTTTTGCTTAACGTTCGTTCATGTTTGCTGTACCTACGTTAAGGACCAATGCCCGAGCTCGCATCTCCGAAAACCATCTGGACTCAAAAATTCACCTTTCAATATTGCTTCTTTATTATATGGCTGAATGATTTCGCGTGCTGTGATTGGTCAATTCCAGGTCCGTAAGTAGCCGTACGGACCGC
>JAOBRG010368682.1:0-11989 GCA_027574985.1 Umimayanthus nakama | reverse complement strand
GAACGTAGAAATATCGGAGCCAGTTCATATTGTCATTTCTGATATTAGTTCCCCTAGGCCTTTCATCTGACAAAATTCGGAGGATTTCGTTTTTTCAAAATTTCCGGACTTAGGTGAAATTTACTGAGAGGCGCTCTTAAGAATGAATACTAGACTTTATTATTACTGACTTGGTCAGTACAGTAGAACACAGAATATCCGCGAGAGAAGAACTGAAAACAATTGGCAGGTGAGATTCAAATCACTATGAGTATGTAATATCTAACACTACAGTGAAATTTAAACTTACAAAAGCAAATCTGCATTAGGTCCCTTTTGATGGCCACTGTCTGGTCCTTGGGGCTTGCCGAGATATGGCGATGAGTACTTACCAGAGCGACCATAAGCAACTTTCGGTCTGCACAGAGATAAAGAGAACACTTGTTAAGGGAAGCGCTACATCTGACAGGCCTCAGCCGGGGAACAGGGTCCAAAACAACGTTCACAAAATATGCCGAGTTTTGTAGGTTGTTTTATGTAGCCCAAAATTTTTGCCGGCCGTTTTTCTATCAAGGAAGTGTATGTTTAGTTTACGTGTTATTATAGCAACAACTTTCGCTCTTCAGCCACCACGCAATTCTACCTTTCCTGAATTGCTGAAATTTGTCGTGCCTGTAATAATTTGTAAGCCATGCTGTATATTTGACATACATGTATATCTTATGACATTGCTTTTTAACCTTTAATAAAAGCTTGTAGCACTCTCCCTTACCATTGGTAACTTCTAGTTTTAAAAAGCAATCTATTTTTGCTGACAACAGCTGCTGCGGCAGTACCTTGCGCGCTGGGCTCCAGTTGCAGTAGTGCTGGCGGGCTTCACCGCTGGCCTTGTCATCGCAGACACACTTGCACCTCCCATCGACCCAATAAGTTGGTTAAACGACGATACTTCCGACTTCAGGAAGCTATCAATACCAGAGACGGTTTCTCCTTTTAACCGAGGGGAAAGTGTTAGAACATTCGATTTGGCCAAAACAAATAAGTTGCAAAGACTTACCCATTCAAGGACGCATTTTTTGACCTATAGCTTACCCAAATCATTTTTAATTACTTTTAATGTTTGTATAGTTGGCATGTATATTTAAAGTTTTAATAAATATGCATTGATATTATTAATACATGTATTTTTTTTATTTATTTCAGCTGGAAATATTGTAAGCGCATTGAGGCATTACGAAATGCACGTTGAGGTATAGCAAGATGTACATCGAGGAACTGTAAAATAAAGTTAAATTATTCGACATTTACCTGTTTATGAATTGGAAACAAAAAATGAAAAGAAAAATGGAGAAAATATTCTAGGCTGATATCTTGAAAAACTAAATGATGCACCTCAGCTTCAAAAAAGAGACAAAAAATAAATGTTGTTGTAAGAGAAAAAAGGTTTGTACTCATTGCAATGACAAAAACGTTATCATCTACTTTAGAAGTTTCGCCAAAACACCCATTTTAGTGTCATGAAACCCTTTGAAAGCCTAATAGCACAAATGTCACGCACTCGCTTCAACTTGTTTGTGTATGAGGCGTACCTGTGTGTCCGAGTCCCACAGAGATCTGTGTTGCTGACAGCACGGAGGATCCACTTTCTGCCGATGCTGCAAAATATAGAATCGTACTTTATTAACAAAAATGTACGGTAAATGTAGAAATAAAAGTTTTAACATGAAGTTCTATTCTGTCTTGAAAAAGAACAGATATACTTTCCTTGTATAAGCAATTTTCAAGATCAGACTAAAAAACATCTTTAAAGGATAAACAAAGTACAGGTTTTTAAAATATGTCCTTCTTGCGGTAAGGGCAGTCAACAGACATAACCAGTGACAAACTGACTTCCCAAAAATAAACGCGTATGCACTTACATTTGAAAAGTATAAAAAAGCCAGTATATTTCTTAACACATTTAAAGTCTTTGGTCCCACAAGTAAACGCTGCATTTTCATACACATTTTATGTCGATTCCTGTAACTGTTTTCAAATACATGACTGATGCTCAATATTTCAACACAAATGAAAAGTTAGAGTACTTCACTTAGTAAGAAGAAGAGGTGACAGGGTTTATTTGGGCCATGAAAACTATGTCGTGTGGCCTAAACCATAAAACCTTGCATAGAAAGGCCTGGTATTCGTTCTCGTTCGTTCTGTTTATTAAACGGTTCCGAGCTGTTTTGAAAAATAATTCGCATAGTAATAGCACTTTTGGAAATGTCATATGTCAGTCATATGTTGCTGCTTTAACGTGAACCTATTTTCAGATTCAAAACTCAGTACATTGCATACAGCGATATATAACACTTTGAAAATAATTTAAATAACAGCCTGTCAGCAGTTCAACACTCAAATATTCTGATCAAATGACGCTCCACCCCAAGTACGCAGTATTAGCCAAACCTGAACGGACTGACGCTGCCTCGGCGGCAGCCATTTCTCTCTCCCTTTTCCTTCTCTCTTCTTCTCTCTTCTTTCGTTCCTGCTCCTCTTTCTTCCGTTCCTTCTCCCGTTCAAGACGCCTCTTCTTTTGTTTTTCCTTTTCTTTCTTCTCTTCTTCTGCTTTTTCCTTTGCTTCCTTCTGCTCTCTCTCCCTACAAGCAGAAAATTCTGCCAGTTACATTTAACATTGTGTATACAAGACACTTTAGAGACACAAGAGTATCTGCTGCAGGTACCAATTTCAGCACACACATGCACTGTACAGCTATTTCAAAACAGGTGGCAAAACCGAGATTGCGAAGCACGACGGGGCTGCTAATTTTTCAAATTGCTGAGCTGGTCTTGTCCAACTTACTTTTATCAAAACTTGTACTTAGTTTTGTGCTTTGCTTGTTTCTTTTTGTCTGCATTTTCGTCATAAGTGGCATGCTGGATTATAACATTTTATGGCATACATGTTACACACAAAACTTTTGGAAGGTCTTTCATCACTGATAGCACCATCAACCACTAAAGGAGGAGGGTGGGAGGGGGTTTAACTGACATTAGGAGGAGTTTGCAAGTGCCAGAATGACTTCGGGAGGCAATGAACATCTAGATTTGCTTTATAAAGCAATAGGTGGCCATAATTCTTAGCCTGAATAAATAATTTTTGTTTAAATGTCAGTTATTTTTATTCAAACAGATTGCTAATGGTACATACAGTATTGTGCAGATACTGCAAATTTAAATAACACTAACCTGCGTTTTCGTTCAAACACATCATCATCAGTATCTGAGAAAAGTATTATAAATGATTAAAATCAAGGCACAAAAATGCAAAAATGACATCAAGAGATAGGTCCTGCTTAATTAGGGGTGGTCGGAAAATCAATTTGTTAACGCTTAACGTCAAATTGATGTTAAGAGCTGACCCCCTCCCCTTTTCTTTCTTAACGTCAATCCTATATTTTCCTTTTATACAGTAAACAACGATTCGTGACCTGACAACTGCCTTTAGTGACTATTTATTAAAACAAACTATTGAACAGTCGAACGGCCCTTCGAAACACATCGACACAGTTCGCATTAAACACAAAAATGTTACCATTACATACTGTCGATGCACACATCATTTGTAGTCACAATCTTCCACTTGTAAAAGTCAAGTAAGATGATAAAGGCTGTGTTCAGACGAGCATTTCTGGACGCAATTTTTGAGCAAGACAATATAGCATACTATAAATAACAGGGTTGGAAAATATTTTTGTGTCCAGAAGGGGATTTGCAAAAAGACTGTGAAATAAGTGCGAAAATTATGCATACCTGAGCAGACAATCAAGGCAAATCGTTTTAAAACTTTTCTCTGTTTTATTTGTGATTTGGCGTATCTCGTTGAAGAAATCGTTTTCCCGCCATGGATTGTCAAAGCAAGAGAGTTATATTGTAAGATTTGCACTGGTCAGTTGAAGTAGTTTTAAAATAGTGTTTTATATGACCTAGACTAGTATCCCTCTGATGTTTAGCGTTATATGCTGTGTTTAAATGTCATCAAGGATGTAGAAATACTTGTACATAATTTTGTAATGTGCATTCGCAAGTACCAAGCGAATTATCAGACAAGAGACTCAGCCGATGTTTTTGCAATGACAAACTAAAACTGATTAGCAAAACTGCGTGATCAGTAAAAGAGTAAGCGTTTATACAGCAAACGGTTTAAAGGCTTGGGGTGTGTTCGATTGACTCTATTCCGGAATAGGAATAAACAGAATAAAAACTTTGTTCAATCTTATTGGCCACAACTTCTCCCAAGTTAAAGAAAAAACGCAACTGAGTTGTATCTCTTGCCCCAGTCGTTACTTTTTAACTAGATATTTGATAGTTCTGCGAATCAGAAGCGAATTTTGAAATTTTATTCTTATTCCGGAATAGATGGAATAGGGTCAATCGAATGCACCCTAAGTGACCTAGCGCTCAAAACGACTTATTAAAGTTGATTCCAGCTATACTCCTTATGGTCTTAACCAAACTTGATTTTTGTAGTTTGATAAGTAGCTATAAATGTAGCGAACAGACTCTTAACTTCCTTGCAAAGTGTATTAGTTTGTTCAATATCTTCTTTAATAACTTGATCAACAGAGAAACAAGTGTCAGCTGCATATTCTGGAAATTCCTGGTTTACGAGTTCTTTTGGCCGTGTATTACCACTGTTAACTTAACAATAAAGGCGAATCGACCAATGTGAGGCCAGTGTTCGGGAAAGGTAAACACTCTGTGATCTCTGTGCTAATAAAATTGCTAAAATTGCTACAATTGAACACTTTCAATCTCCTTTTCGCAACGGATTGCAGCAACTAACAACACCATTGTACAGTGTATCACCCCTCCAGCAACTTCTCTCGCAATTTTACAGCAGTTTTAAAAAGGGCGCATGTGCACTGACACTTCTTGTTCCGGCAACTTGCAACGCTACATCATTTTCCAACCATTGCGAGACAAGTTGCTGAGAAAATTTCACAGTGTAACAGGACCTTAAATAAACTCAAAGATAAATCTTGGCAACCCATACATGGATTATTTGGGACACCAAAGTGAACAAAAACAGCCTTTTTCCCTACGTGTTGTATTCTTCTTCAGGAAAGGGACGGCCTACCTTGATCTTCCAATAGTATTCTTAACTCCCCGTACGAATTTACAAGAGAGATGGAATCTTGAAAAATTCTTGGAATAAGTTAATGATGATTACGCGAAAACTAACCTTAGACCCCGTTCACACGTAGCCGGGTATTTTCGAAAACGGAGACTATTTTCTCCGAACACGGCTACCGTCCACATGTAGCCGGAGTTTTTGGGCACCAAAAACGGAGGTTTTCAAATACGCTCTCCAGAGTGGAAACTTTTGAAAACGGGGATTCATTGTATTCGTGTGATCGGGCGAAAACGGAGGTTTTCAAATACGATAACGTCATGCCTATGTTCGAGGCTCGCTCTACTATTGCACATACTATTAGAAAACGCCACGTAGCTAGGGACGCAAAATTTTTCAACACGAACAAAAAACCCTCTGTTTTCGAAAACATCCGGCTACGTGTGGATTGTCAAAACCAATAAAAACGCTACGTGTGGACGCAGTATCTTTATCAAACAACTAAAATACCATCGTCACTTAGCTCAATAAGTGAACGTTCTGGTGCTTTCCCCTAGAAAAGTAAGGGTGGTAGCGTGCGTCGCAACAGTTGTAAACATCCATGTACTAGAAAACAATTGACATGTCCGGCTGCAACGCAGGTTAGGGGAATTGTCGCTTACTCGTGGCTGGGCGCTTATTAGCTTTTTGTACCATCAAGGTGGGCGCTTATTTCGAGGCTGGGTTGTGTTAAATTTTCACAATTTTCAGCAAGCCGAAAAGGTTTATTTTGTAACAAAAAAATAGTTAACAACAAAACATAAAAAATATTTGAGCATAATTTTAACTGCCTTCATTGTTCTGTTTCTGCGTAGGACTAACCACTAATAGACCAGTTTCGTATTCCCGGTTGCCGCTGATTACGATGATTCTAGACTTGTTTTTACTGCACGAGCCTCGGCTTGATGTTAAATATTGAAAAATTCCGGCGAGATCTGAATCTCCAACAATACACAGAGTTGTGAATAGCTCATATTCACTCTGGAATTTATGAATATTTAACGCCAGGTTGAGGCTCGTGCTGTAAAAGTGAGTCTATAGTCACTGTAATCAGCGGCAACTGTGAATACGAAACTGGTCTATTGCTCGGTCTTCGAAGAAGTTCGTTTATTTATCATAATATGTTCTCAAAAAACTTCAAAAAATATATTTTGGGGAGGGGGATGGGGGTGGGCACTTAATATTCGAGGAGGGTGGTTATTCGAGATTGGGCGCTTAATCGAATAAACACGGTATACTTGAAACAAGTATTTAAAAAGAAAACCTAAAAACATCTATTTTTTCTCCGAGTACAACTGTCCAACCTTGGCAAGAGGTCAAGCACAGCTGTTATTTCAACAAGTCGTCCAACCACACTGAAATATCATATTAATAAACCTGAAACAAGTAACTATTGTTCTAATTTCCCCTACTGTTATTTCTGTATAAAATTGTACAAGTGATTAATGTCCAGTGGACCCAAATATTATGTGGAATATTGAAACAAAAGAAAGTAAACTTAATAAAAACCGTGCCTTGCTAAGAATCAATTATTGATATCCAATAAGTACTGCATAAGGGAGCCTGTATACACTACAGCACAACTCATTACGTTCCATGAACTTAACAAACTAATTTTAAAAGTTAGAAAGTATTCGATTTCATTTATAAATACATTGTTAAGGACCAGCAAAAGATATAAACCTGGTTTTTCTTGATTCATCAATTTAAGTACAACTAAAATGAAAGTTTTCGAATGAGAGTGAAGATTTAAAAAAAACAAACAATTTTAGTGTTTATGGATCAACACAAAGAACTGACTTATTGGTTTGACTTGCAAATGGTCAAAAGGCCGACATGCAATCTAACTTTGGCAGACGTGCGAACACTTATCAAAGTACAAAACAGTTCGTCACAAATGTAATTACAATTACACGTTGTAGAGTTTGAAGGTGTTCATTCTCAGCAACATATCGTCGCGGAAACCCTTACGGCCAACAGACATTACGAAATGAAGCGTTGCTAGAATTACAAAGAATATGTAAAAGTGTTACAACTGGTCTCAGTTTGTTTTAGCGTATTACAAACTGCGGCGTCTAAACGACTACTTTTGGTGACTTAGATAGGAAATACAACTCAAAAGTCATGAGTTTCACTCCTCTTTGCATCGAACTAAACCACCAGGTTTTGCAGTATCTCTTCGCCATTTTCAACTCCGTTGCAGCAATTGTGTCAACAGTTGGCAATTCTCTTGTCCTGGTTACCATTTGGAGAACACCGCAACTGCACTCTCCCTCCAACGTTCTCCTGGCAGGGTTGGCTCTATCTGACCTGGGAGTTGGTTTAGTCACTCAGCCAGCGTTTGTTGTTACCATAATGGCAAGAGTCCTGACAGATCAGTGCAATTTATATTATATGTTTTATTGGATTTGCGCTGTATCGTACAATTTCTTCGTCTTCCAATCTTTTTATATACTTACGGCCATAAGTGTTGATCGTTACCTCGCCTTGAGACTTCATCTCCGCTATCGAGAACTTGTAACAGTTAAGAGAGTTTTGATGATTCTTGTAACCATATCGATAAGTGTTGGAGTGTTATTTAATTGTGTTTTTCAATTCTTTTATCGTATTTCGGCGTTATTCGTTGCACCATCAATTTACATAATATGCATTTGTGTAACCTTTTGGTGCTATTTTCAAATCTTTCAAACCATTCGTCGTCACCAGGCTCAGATACATGATCAGGTTGTTATACTACACAACGGAGAAAGGCAAACTCTGCCCAATGTTCTCCGCTACAAGAAATCAATTTTTAACATGTTTTTTGTCCTTGGTTGTTTCCTGATGAGTTACATCCCTGTGTTCATTGTAGGGGTTATTTATACTGTTGACGCAACACAGTTGTCTTCTTCTGTCTTGCACATTGTTTTCTCACCTTTGTTTTTAAACTCCTGTGTCAATCCTGTTTTGTACTGCTGGCGAATGAGAGAAATTCGTCACGCTGTCAAAGAATTGATGACAAGCATTTTTTCAAGAAACTGAAGTTAAGCTTGTTCTATGGCATACTCTGCTCCTTTCTCGAAGATTGTGCAAAAACTACCTAACCAGAGTTTGAACGTTACTGCAGCACCCAGCGTCGATGTTATAAACAACACTGTGTCTGTTTTCAATTGCACATATATTGTTTCGAGATCATGAAGATTGTAAATGATCAGCAAGGGAAATGAAAAACATTCCTGTTTTTAGACTTATCAATTTAGGTACGTGTGTGACAAAAGGGTTTTGAAAAAAAGATGAATCTTATCAATGATTAAACATATTTATCGTATATGGATCACACAGAGAAAACATAATGGTTTGATTTTCGCAAGAGGCCGACATTTAATAAAACCCTGGACTATTTATATGCTCGCCCTTTTTGTCGGTTTCAACTTTCCATATAATTTCAAAACCGGAACTCTTACAAACATCACTTTTAGGATTATTACTCCTTAAAAAATCATTCAAAATTCAAACAGGACATCAAATGTTGTTATCATGCCCATCTACAGAAGCTTTTTAAGTGCAAATACCGGATGACTAACAACCTTGGGAATTTGGGAGCACAAGTTGAAAATCATGAATTGGACGGCGGTTTGCATCAAAATAACCATGAACCAACACTCTTTGCAGCATTTCTTTGTCACACTGGACTCCGTTTTAGCAATTTTGTTGGTAGCTGGTAATTCTCTTGTCCTGGTTACAATATGGAGAAAACCTCGACTACACTCTCCCTCAAACGTTCTCCTGGCAGGACTGGCTCTATCTGACTTGGGAGTTGGTTTAATTTGTCAGCCTGCTAGAATTTTTGCAACAATGAAATCCACAACTACAAAGCTGAAGAATCACTGTAGTTTAGATCACTCTTCGTTGTTAGTTTTAGCTTTTGCATCAGTATTTTTAATGGGCATATCGTTTCTTACCCTGGTTGCCATAAGTGTCGATCGCTACCTCGCATTGAGGCTTCATCTCCGCTATCGAGGGCTTGTCACAGTTAAGAGAGTTTTGATCATTCTTGCAAGTATCTGGACGGTGAACGTTTTACATGCTCTTTTGGCTTTGACAAGGTTTCACTCATTCATAATTTCGTGTTCATTCACACTACTGTTCCTTTCAGTAATGGTTTGGTGTAATTTTAAAATTTTCAAAACTATTCACCGCCATAAGACTCAGATACAAGCTCAAGTTGGTGCAGGGCCAAGTTTACCTAATATTGCCCGATACAAGAAATCAGTATTCAACATGTTGTACATTGTGGGATTTTTTATAATCAGCTACATTCCCTATTGTGTAGCTGTTTTCTTCGAACTGGTAATACCACTTAGTAGTACGGCTTGGAATGCTGTTTTCTCAATTATTTTTCTTAACTCGTGTGCGAATCCAGTCTTGTACTGTTGGCGAATGGAAGAAATTCGCCACGCTGTCAAAGAAATGGGGAAATGCTCTAGCTCATAACTCGTGGTAAAGAAAGTTAACCCGCACACCGATGTCAAAGACTTTATTTTAGTCTGTTCTTGAAAAATGTTGCTTGCTTGCGTTTAACTGCAATGTCGAAAAACAACGGTACTTTTCAAGTAAAACTGTCCATTCTTCTATGTAAGAGGATTATCAACCACTTATTCGCTTTACAGAAAATTGAACTCACATAAGACAATAACATAACAAACCATATCTTCACACAAAACCGAACCATTGTTGTTCAATACTTCCAGTGTCATTAAATCTGTCCTAACCAATAACACGGAACAGTTCTGAATCATAGTTTGGTTGTCTTCTTGGAAAGTCATCAGTTAGGCCAAAATTTTTTGTCAAGCCAATTTACCACCATATCTTGAAGTGTTTTGAAAGTCACGAGTTTTAACTACAAGTTGGTCATAATTTAACAACTTTACAACAACAAATATTACGCTAAAGTAACCACAACAGGTTAAGTAACCCGTTGTTGTAACTTCCCCTACTGTTTAGCTCTTCATATACGTTTGTGCAACTAATTGATTGTTCTGGCTTCTATTTTGCCACAGGACTGAACAATATGTTCAATCATGAAAAAAAGATACGAAACGTATTTAATCGTGTCATGCTAAGAAAGAACAAATGTTACCAGTGCAAACTTATATATGTATAGAAAAAGAGCATTACGTTTGTAGGTTTGTTGATTTTCAAGTTAATTGCATACATAGACAATAGATATACTTGACATTACCGACAACAACAACGTCACCGGAAGCCTTTTGACAACAACAACAACAACAACAAAAGCAACAGCAACAAAAAATCCTTTTTATTTCCCCTTGATTTATACAGTTGATAATAGTAATTACTCGCATTAAAAGAATAGCGGGGACTGTCTGCCTAAAATAACAATATAGCTAATAGGAACAGGCAGCCAGAAGTGCAATTTTGTGAACTTATGTGAAAGATGTAGAAGAATTGAGAAGACCATATGAGACTTTGCCAATTTTTGTAGATAAAGAAACTACACTTACAATTCAAGTTACCTCCAAATCATCTTACCAACGAGATGTCAACCAGAGGAAAGAAGTGTCAGAGTAATTTATTTTTAAACCACTTAGTGAGCAGGTAAATTTGATTTTATATACAATAGTGAAAACTGCAAATTAAACTGTTTGGCCCTGAGCAGTTTTGCTTGATCCTGAGCGAAAGAAAAAAAAAACCGCATTAAGCATGACGTACTTGGTTGAAATTTCATGATCAGTTACATTTCCTGGTTGACTGTAGCTGTTTTTTTGACAGTACATTTGGGAAACCTGATAAAACACTGCTGCTCATAAACTTGTGTGTTTAAGTCCTGCTTTCAAACTCACCGAAGAACGCAAGCCGTTTAGTATGCTGCGTTTATAACAGGATAGTTAAGGACGCTACTCTTACATACCTTTAATATATTCAATGAGTTTTAATCTTTTAGTGTCTGCTGATTTTTGCCTATTTGATGTTTCTGAAACAGAATACAGAATACAAAACGTAAAGCTGTTATCGCTTTTCTCGCCACGCATAGTTTCAAGACTCGTTTGAGCATCGGCTTTCTTTCCAAAATCAAATAGATAGATTACATTTTCATCTAAAGTTTGCTTTCTATACTTAATAAGATTCTGCTAATAGAATAGCAGGATCAGGACTATTCCGCGCTGAGTGACATCTACATGTCGATGATCCTTTGCCAAACAATTATAATGCTGATAGAGTCGATAAAAGACGTTTTTGGAGTTATGCTCATTTGTAAGAGGTGTAGGAAACTTTGTACTTGAAAGTTTTCGTTCTTAAGATAACATTGGTGACGGGAATACTTTTTTTTAGGGAATCTCCTAGAATCACATTTGGAGCATGTTTACCCTATTCGTTGATGTGTGATGATATCTGATTAAGAAAACTGTAGTGCTTAACTAGGCCCTGTTTACATGGGCCGGGCTGTCCCAGCAGGCCGGGACAGCTCGGATTGCCGGGACGAAAACTAGCGAGCGTTTGCATGTAAAAATGTCATCTCGCCTGACCGAGACAACGTTATCAACAACACCTGCGGACGCTAAACTTTTTAGAAAAATGAAAGATAAAAATCACCTTTTACGTGATTTCTTACCCAAGCCCAAGAAACTTTCTTATAACTTAAGGAAGGCCAGTCACACCAGGCCAAAGCTGAACATGCACAGAACGGTTTAAAAATTCTCTTGTAAATAGATTGATTTTTAAATATGACCTTTCGTAAAAATATATTTAGTTTGTATTTCTAGCGCAGGTCATATACTTGTTGTAATACTTAATAATTTTATTGTAGTTCTTACTATTTTTAATATTGTTGTAACTCATGATATGTGCATTTTATCA
>JAOBRG010368681.1:0-26552 GCA_027574985.1 Umimayanthus nakama | reverse complement strand
AATTTTAAACTGGTTTAAAAAAAATAAACTGGTTTGAAAATTTTTAAACCAAAGAAAAATTTAAACCACAACATATACACAACATTGCACATCTATTCAACTAAAATATTATATCTGTCATTAAGTTAAAAAAGAATTATAGAGTAATTCAGCATAAAACAAAAAATGCAACCTGAACAAAAGTCTCTTAAGTTTACAATTTAAGATTTGTAGTAGTTCAATAGCAAAAGGGCAGCAAGAAGGTTTTCTACAAAAAGATGCAGCATAACAAACATGTGAAAGATCTGCAACATCAACTATTAAACAAATGCACTAACTTTTCAAGTTTTCTTCTTCCTCCTTGGAAAGTTCTTCCTTTATCTCAAAGAATCCTGCATTCTGAAAACAGATAGAAAAGACTGAGTTTAGTGACTAACTTGTTAATCTTACCTGGCTAAGCAAGTCATGTGTTTTACCTAAAAATGTGGATGGTCGTTTTTTAGGGATAAGTAAGGGAGTGTGTACTGATTTGTTCAAGCCTTATCATGTGATAAATGCCTTGGCACCTCCGCCTGGTTTCACTATTTGACTTTTAAGGGATAGGGGGACGGAACATTTTGAGGGGAGGGGGTTGAAACATTTAATGGGGAGGGGGATGGAAAATTTCAGGGGGAGGGAATGGCACATTTCAAGGGGAGGGGAGGGAGATGAAACATTTTAAGAGGAGAGGGATGGAACATTTTAAGGGGAGGGGGATGGAACATTTTAAAGGGGAGGGGGATGGAACATTTTAAGGGGAGAGGATGGAACATTTATGGGGAGGGGATGGAACATTTCAATGGGAGGGGGATGGAACATTTTAAGGGGAGGGGGATGGAACATTTCAAGGGGAGGGGATAGAACATTTTATTTATGGGGAGGGGATGGAACATTTCAAGGGTAGGGGGGATGGAACATTTCAAGGGTATGGGGATGGAACATTTTAGAGGAAAGTCAATTTCCAACACCATTGTTTTGTCTCCCTACCTTTGCCTCTTGTTCAAAGTGTGAGGTAAACCCCAGTCTGGATCCAAACCCCTCAATATCAGCTTTGATGCCTTCAATGTTCTTCTCTACCTCTACAGATTTATAATACGGTAAGAAATAAGATGCTCAAAAGCATTCAAAGATTGCAAGATATTTTGGAAACAACACTTGCTTCATGTCAAATGCAGAGTATACATTACACTCTAGATAATTTCAAATCTGCAGAAATGTGACAAAAACCAATAAATATTGAGAAACATGTTTGGAAAAATAAGTAGTTATCTTGTTTGTTGTCCAGAAAAAAAATGATTGAAAAATGTCATTACTCTGTTTTGCCGGTCTATTTTAACATTATCACTGTGATATACCAAAACATTAAGGGTGACACCAACTTACGCTGCTTTCTTCGTCCTACTATCTCCAGAGCTTGCTTGGCTGATCCCTCTACAAACCAGTTATCACCTAACAACACTGTTATCTCATTAGTGTGGACAAGTTTTCCGGGCATGAAGGCCAATGGGCCGAATGGGACCTATAAACAATTTAAAGGATCTTTTTATAAACTTAAATATGAAAACATTCTGATCTCTCAAGGCAAAAAAAAACATGCCCAACAAGTTTGGTAACCATATTTTCCTGACTATAACCCACACCCCAGATAACCCGCACCCCCATGTTTTTGTCCCAAAAAGAAACAAAAGTTAAGAGATTACCTGCACCTACACACCTCATTTCATTCATTTCTACCAGGTATATTGTCACATTGAACTATTAAAACATCATTAAACAATTTTTTTCCGAGAATGTAAACATTACAAACTGTAATATAGCAAATTTAGTTCAATGTGAAAATAATTTTATTGCAAAATGTTGGCTCATGAAACTGGGATACTAACTAGATTATTCACTAGTAAACAAAGTTTAGGTACCGTACAATCTGGCAGAGCATTTTTGTTGAAAATTAATGCTACAACTGTACAAGTTGTACACTTCAGAATCTAACAGATAACCCGCACTAATAGATTGCCAGCACCTTCGGTGTTTCAAGGTAAAATTAACAGACAAACCACGGTTTTCAGTCCAGAAATTATGGTAACACCCTGCCAGGGAGTACTACATCGCCCTTTCCCATGTAGAACTATTTCACCAGCAGGAGTGTATGACTCCCCTTTCTGCACTAACAAAGACAATTCCAAATGACACTGACTATATATGGGGATGTCCAGGCCTTAACAGAGGGTGTTTTACCACTAAAGAAATCTCCTACTTTACTGAACTGTTTGATGATATAATTCTACTTATTACTCCCTTATCTTGCAGAGCGGTTAGACTATGTGAGTACCACCTAGAATCTGTTGACTATCTTACCACAGTAAGTTCCCGATCCCTCTTACACAACGGAATTGTTTTATCATGGAGTACTCCCTACCACACAAAACTGTTATACTGTCGGGTACCCCTTTACTTTAACCTTGAGAGTGACTAACTTTACAGAACTGTTTTTATCATGGAAGTACTCCCTACCACACAAAACTGTTATACCATGGGGTACCCTCTTTACAAAATGAAACTGTTTAACCTTGAGAGTGACTAACTTAACAGAACTGTTTTTATCATAGCCTACAAACTGGACCATTCATTGTGATGGGAGTACCCGGCTTTCCAAACAATATGATGGAACATTGCTTCCATGGGAGTGTCCCCTCCCTCTGCAAGACTGTTTTACCATGGTCTCCCTATATTTGGATGATGGGGATGATTGTTACATTTTTTAGGGTTGTAATCAGTGATTTTAAAATTAGTACTTTTTGGGGGGTTTTCAAGCGAAATCTATTAAAAAATTAAACAGGTATTTGTTAGGGTATAAAACTTTGAAGTGTCATTGGTATAGATCTTTTGAATACACTTCTTTAATTATAAACTCTGGTTGCAAGTTCATTTTTAACCAGGAGGTATGTTTTATATTGCGTAAATTTTTATGGCTCAGTATTTTTAGGGTAATTTATTAGGATTTCCGATGGTCATCCCTATCCGTTTTACCCAAGAGAAACCCTTGGGTATTTCTCCCTGCCTACTGGGTTGTGGGATGATCATTGTCTTATCATGGAAATAGAGTACCCCAGGCCTGTGGAACTGCCTTGTCGTATGGATTCTATATGTGCGCAACCTCCCTTAGTGATTGAGTTGCACAGCTCACCATAACATCATGTGACAGTTTATCTGGAAGAGTTGTAAGCTTCTCCTCAAGAACATCATAATCTGACTTGAATTTTTCCCTGGTGAATAATCAATAAAAAAGGCAACTAAATTTTTTGTATGAGCTGCCGTCTTTTCATTAGTGATTACTGATTAGACAGCCCTGCACTGTTGGTTATTAAGGCCTCTGAAAAATGAAATGCGTGAAAGTTCATTAAATTTATAAAGCAGCCAACATATTCCTGAATATGCATGTGCTATAAGCAGATGCGGTCTTAAAAAACGATCTTTAAGTTTAGTTTCAATAATCTCCTTGATGGTTATTTATAATAAATTGATTGATTGATTGTCTGATTGATTGATATAACATGCTGAAACAGTTAGAAAACCATTGGTTACCAGTCATTTCGTACTAAACCATTTGGAACCAGTCACTTTGTACCACATCTCAAGTGGAGACTGGGGTGCCAGCCTTGCACGTCGATGATGTTTCTGACAGCAAGCTCAAACAAACAACAGCTGTCGGGGGGACAGAAGAAACTGTCCATCCAATTATCCTCAATGTAGTGAAGCATTTCTTGGACCCTCGGGATAGTTCAATGGTTTTTCCAGTTGAAGAACTGACTCATTGGCGGGCAATTAAGGCAATGCCATCAACTGGCAAAGGAATTTATGGACCTATCCCCTTTAATAGGAAGTACTGTTGCTGAAGACCAAGGCGAGTACTGTATTAAGGGATATTGTGAAGAATACGCCCCCCAAGATACATTTCGAGACATTTATTTTGTGTTTAGAGCTGCAAAATGACTATGCCTCGTTCTCTAAATGCAGGACATTTAGAGAACGACGCATAGTCAACGCAGATGCAGTTTCGGGGCTCTAAAAACAGAAATCAAGTCATGTTTCGCTGGGTTCCTAAACACTGCCTGTACACAGTGAAAGGCATATTATAGTCGTATAATGTGGAAGCATTGCGATAAGAAGTGGATTTCAGTTTGATAAGAAGTGACTTGAGATGTGCTACGAAGTGTCTGGTAGGAAATGATTTGGTAAGAATTGACCAGTAACCAAACCATAACTCACGAGAACTCACCACGTGACTAAACGCTCTTGACAATCAACGTACGCCTGGAAAGCAATGACAGAAAATATTCATATAGAAACTGAGACTTAGAATTTGCTTGCAAGGTGGTAAAATGACAGCCTTACTCTTCTCTGCTCTTCCTGAAGGCGAGAGATATACGAAAAATCGGGCTCTTTCTCAGCCATCGCACAAGCACAGTTCGTCCGCCATCTTTGTGTCAAAACAATGTTATCCCGTTAGGGGTAGTGAAAGGCAACTGCGAATTTTGCTAGGATTTTCATACTAATCTGGAAAACGTCTCACGATAAATTCCTAATTTGATTGAAATATAATGCAATAAATTTGACTTTCTATAAATATTCTCTTTTATTCATATGTAAGAAACCCTTCTTTTAATTTTGCTGGCAAAACACCCATGGGACCTCCCCACGGAGCTCCCAGTACTTACCCACAATGCCGTGGGAACCTTTTGACAACAAAAAAAATGGCGGCAACGAATAGAAACCGTTTTGTTGACGAAAGTCGGATAACCAGGTACTAGTAAGTTTTTCAATTTATACTTTGGTTAACCAAATGGAAAATTATGTATTATACGACGAAGTTGGCCGCGGGGAACATTCCGTTGTCTACAAGGGAAGGAAAAAGGGTTCCATAGAGTTTGTTGCTATCCACTGTGTGGAAAAGTGCAAGCGTTTGGAGTTGCAAAATATGGTTAGATTGACTCACGAACTTGATCACCGGAATGTGGTGCAATTTCATGAATGGTACGAAACCACAAATCACATTTGGATGGTGGTTGAATTCTGCACTGGTGGTAGTTTAGATACAATCATTTCGCAAGACTTGTTCTTACCTGAGGAAACTGTCAAACAGTTTGGAGCGGAAATAGTCAAAGGTCTCAGCTATATTCACTCTCTTGGAATACTTTACTGCGATCTGAGGCCGTCACGGATTTTGCTTGATGGCCCAGGTGTGCTAAAACTTGGCGACTTTGCTTTGGCCAGAGTTGAAGGTGAAGATGACTTTTACACTTTTCAAGAGGATATCAACAACCAAGAAGAGTATGACTCTGATGATAAGGATCATATTTACAAAGGTTCTAGAACAGAGAAAAAGAAACGGCCCAAAGCTTCACCTCAGTACATGGCACCTGAAGTACTCCGAGGTGAACCACATTCCAAAGAAAGTGACCTCTGGTCATTGGGATGCCTATTATACCAGCTTTTCACAGGGAGACCACCTTTTGTGGCTGACACTTTTGCCGAACTTGCAGCTAAAATTTTTCATGAGGATTTTCCAGAACCTGAACAAATGCTGGGAAACCAAGCGATTAAACCCTCAGGGGCATTAATGGACCTTATTAACAAACTGTTGTCTAAAGATCCTGCGGCAAGACTAAACTGGGCAGCACTTGTTAAGAACAGTATTTGGGAAGGTGCTCTCGACGCCTTGCTAGAAACAGGTCAGGCAGAAGTTGATGGTGTTCGCAAGTTACCCAGTACCAGTGATGAGGAAGCTGTGGTTGAAAATCATGCAGAAACTTCTGTTGAAGAAATTGTGTATGAAGATGAAGAACAATGTCTAGTTTTAAGTGAAGATGTAAAAGTACCGTCTTTTGGAAAAACATTCAGCAGGCCAGAGACTGCCCCAGTAACAGGCGGGGTCAAACAGGGCACATACACCTTTAGTAGCCGCCCCCATACAACGGTAACAGCAATTCCTAAACCAGAGTCAAGTCATAAGGTTGAAGGAAAAGAAACAAAGGTCACAGAAAATGGCTCAAAAGAAACCAGAAATTTTGAAGACTTGCAAGATTCAAGTAAACTGGAGGCTATCAAGAGGCATGCTAAAGAGCGAAAGGCATCCAGAGAAAAAAACAGCTTAAAGGTTAATGAGAAAAGTGAGGCTTGGCAAGCAAAGAAACCGTCCCATGATGGTTCGGATGTTAACAAAGGAAACAAGATGTTAGAAGGAGCAAAACTACAAAGGAATGCAACAATAACAATTAAAGGGAAAGAAAACATTGAGGTGAAGGAAAGCAAAACTTCTGCTGTAGAAAAACAAGAAAGCAGTGAAGACCTTGAAGAACCATCTGGTTTTATTTTACATGAGTCAGACTTTGTAGTTTCTCCCATTGCTGATAATCCAAGGATAAAGAAAACTGTGCTTCCTAAATGTGATGCGAAGGCTCTGCCATGTGCACCCCTGAAACCAGAGGAAGTTGTTCATTTGACAGAGGAGAAAATGGCCCATCACCTTGGTTCTATTCAGACTGTGTTATCTCAAAGTGACAAGGCCAGTGGAGGACAAGTTGCATCATTACAGCGAAGTAAGCTTCACACAGCCACATATTTAGCCTCACTATGTCGTAATGGAGACATTGCAAATACTGTCTTTGAGAGTGGGCTGATCTCAGTGATGCTGCAACAGCTTAAAAGTGGATTCTCTTCTGACTACAAAGCAAGACTTGGTAAGATATATTAGCACTTAAGAGTCAAACCTAAACATGGTTGTTTTAGTCCAATCTATATTTTACAGTCACTCTAGCTGTGATGGATATATTCAAAATAATATTGAATGCATAGGTAATATCCATTTTACGCCAGTCCAGGTTTCTGGAAAATGCTCACCTACCCTTGGGGTGGGTAGGTGGTTTATGGGAGGGTTTGGTGAGTTGCTTATGGGAGAGATGGGTGAGTGGTTAACTAGAGGGGTGGGTGGGTGGTTTCCCACAAACCAGGTTTGTTCCTTAATTAATATTTGACATGCAGTGTCCACCAGTTTGTGTTTTCCTACTAAAATTAACAAAAAGTTAACTAGTTTTTTGTATTAAACCCTGATAAAAGGTTTAAAAATAGGGGGCGGCTGTAGCCAGCAGTACTCTGACCATTACAGGCTGTTTTTTCAATAATTTTGTCAATCTCTGAAAAAAACAGCAGAAATCTTGGTTGTTGTTGTAACAAGATTTTGAAAAAAAAGTTGTTTTGCAGCACTCAAAGCAAGCAAAAACAATAAAATAATGTGCTTGATAAACTCTATCAAGAACCACTTTTTGGCTGGAAGGGAATATCTGCCTTGTTTGTCAGTGGGGGGGAAATTTCTTGTTTTGACCAAAATCTTAACCCCATTGAAAAGTTAAATAGTCTTCCACTGAAAGTTTTTCTGACTTTGGTCTGAACAACAGTGTACCAGTGACCAGAATGGAAGTTTTAAGAGTTTTAGGGTATAAAATGACAATTTCTAGCTATTTTATTTTCTCAATAGTTAACTGAAAATCCATTGGCAGCCATCTTGAGTTTTTGTATTTGTTACCATGGCAACAGTAGAAAAATTAATGATGATTGTTACTATGCAAACTAATAAGTGGGTCATTTGCTAGTACATGCCAAGTTGCATGTGTTAACTCTTTACCAAAAAAATTTGGGGAAGGTTCAATGACCCCCTGGCTGTCTTTCCTGTGTATGTGTGGCAAAATAGCCTGCCTGTTTAAGGGTTAAAATTAATGTTAACACTGTTGTTTGACAATAACATGCCCTTAATTCAGTTTGCAGAAATTAAGTGTAATAAAATAATGTTCAATTTTTTTAAGGTTATGCACTGGGTCTACTTGCCGGCAATGCTACACTGATATCTGAGAACTTCAACATGACAGAAGTGTTCACCACTCTCACAGAGGTGATCAGAGACAACTTCCGCAACGCACGTCTCAAACAGCTATTGATGCCTGCTCTGGGAGAGTTCCTCTTCTATGCTGCTACGCAAGAAGAGAATGAGAACCGACTCATTCCCATGTGGGATGTCCCAGGTAGTTTCAACAACCACTCTCTTACCCCTTGACCCATGTGTGATGTCCCAGGAAGTTTCAACATCTACCCTCTACCCCTTGACCCATATGTGTCGTCCAAGGTAGTTTCACCACCCACTCTGTATTCCTAGACCCAAGTGAGATGCCCTGGGTAGTTCCACCATACACTCTCCGTATCCCCTGATCCATGTGGCTACACAGCATAATTCCTTTGGTCACTGTAGCATTACATGAAAGTAAATAACTTTAAGGTTTTGTGAAGGCTGGTCGAAAATCTACACTTAGGCCGTTTTTGCACCACGTTCTTTAGTTAGGGCCACAAGATTTCATCAAATGGCAAGATTAGAAAGTAAGAGCAAAGAAAGCTTTGAATTTTCTATTTTCCTCAAACAGAATGTTTACTGCATTAAACCTTGAAAAAGTTTTAACTGAAAAAGAGTGGGCTAGTGCAGTAGCTTTAGATTAAATGTGCTAATGTGGTAATATAGTTACTGTAGATTTTCATGTTTTAGCCAAAGAGGTGAAAGGTTTAATTAATACCGCAGTCAGCTGTTTTCTGCACTCCTTGCCGTTGGACCATTACTAACTGTTGCTGAGAGAGATCACCAAAATTTAACTGGCTTCCTGTTAAATGTTTCCCTATGCAGGATTGACCTTCACCATCATCAACAGATGTCTGCGGGAGGGAGAGGATGTCACTGTACAGCACTATGCCGCCAAGACAGTGGAGAATGTCACCACAACACAAGGACGACATTGTGTCAAGTTTGCCTCAAATGACACAGCTCAGGTACCATAATTATACCACTTGAGACAATCCCTCTTTGCACAGACAGTATTCAGTCATGCACTTAGCAAGACAGAAAGAAGATGTAAATACAATGGGCCTAGTAGATTAGAACAGGATTCTTTGAGCTTTAATTTGATGTGTAACATTTTGTTTTGAACATAGCTTGGTTGTTCAACATTTCGTGCCAGTTTGAGGAATCGTTCCCTCTGTATTCTGACTAGACACTTTAAGCACCAGTACCGTGTTTCTTAGTACACTTAAATGCCTACTTTAATACTGTATACTATTGCGTTGCTTACTTGTCTGGTGGAAAAATAATGGTAAAAATGAGTTACTTTTCAACAAATTGAGATCCAGTAAGAACTCCTTTTATTTATTTTGTTGGAGATTCTCAAACTTAATCAATACTGTAGAATTCTGAAGGTAATGAGCCTTCTTACTTTATGTTTTAGCAGCCCTTTGATGACGTTATTTTGGAGGGGGGAGGGGCGGTCGTTATTTTCAGATACCAAATTTTGTTTGTAACCGTAAAGAAACGAGCATGACACAGCTGAACATTTTGGAAAAATCATGGTTTCTTAATTGTGTTGTTATTGCACGGTGCTACCTCCTACCTCGTTTTTAGTTCGGTGATCTTCTCTCGCAGCTTTTGTGCAATGTATGCATGTAATGTTCTGAGGCCTTTACCATGTAAATTTGTTGTTCTTTTCTTTAAATTAAACTAAAATGTTATTGTTTGCTGTTTTTGCGTTGGAATTAACTGGCTTATTATTGATAAGAGAGTGTTATAGAATGTTTTCGCTCACAATAAAGCGGGGTGGCTACTTTCGGGGAGGTTACTTTCGAGTTTCTGTTATCAATCTCTGAAAATTGACGTAACTATCGGGGGGATTGTTCCTTTTGGAATTCTACGGTATTCAGTAAAGCTGATGAACATGGAAACTGTAGCTTCTTCCCTTGGAAGTTACCCCAAAAAATCCAAAGACCATTCAATGACTTTAACTATATAAAAATGACTTTATCCAGTTCTCATACTGTACGTTGCAGTATATGTAGCAACTATTTCATGGGCTCACTGTTTCTGGATTATTTTGTTTCCAGCTGTTGTGGAACTTTTTCACACACTGCACCGTTGATGTCCAGAAAGTGACTGCCGCATCTGCTCTCTGCCGTGTTACAAAGTGTTCTCCAGGTGCCTTTCAGCATGTCATAGAGAAAGCTGGCTTCAAAACTGTTGTAAATTCCTTGACAGTGGGGCTGGCCAAAGTTCAACAGGCTGTTGTGACAATGTTTTTGTCGCTGCTTTCGTCAAGGCCTCAAGCGAAACGAGTGATCGAAGAGAAGGGAATGATTTCTAAGGTTATGCATCTCTTTGAGAATCCTTCTACAGTTGTCCGAGGCAAAGCCTTCCTGATGGTTGAGTTGCTTACCCGCGGAAGCAAGGAAGCATTGCTATCTTGTTGCCATGCGCGGCTCGTCATGTATATTGAGAGGGACATGAGAAGACAGACACCTGTTAAGGGAGAGACACCGGCAGACTATTCTTACTTAAAGCAGTGTCTCAACACCTGTGTGTCTACTGTCATTGAAGAGACACCAGACATCTTGACCAGTGTCCTAGCTGCTCTTGATGCCGTCCAAGGACGAAAACACCCGTCTGCCGCCCAAGCAAAACAGCTTCGTATTTCACTTCCTCTACTGTCAGTTGTGTTGCACCTGATCACAAGCCATGTGTTCAGACATCAGATCATAACTGACGTGTTCTTGGCAGATGTGGGCTCCCTCCTGTCACTGGTCAAGTCGATTGATTCAGGGTGTACCAGTATTGGTACCGCCGCTGGCCCGAATGCTGCTGATGATCTCAGCAATGTTGTGTTTTCCATTGTGGAAGCAGTGACCCAACACCCACCACTGCTGCTTCAGTTCAACGCCGTGATAGTTGACAGAGTTCTTCCCCCTCTCGCATCGCTCGTAAGCAGTGCCGATGGTAACACAAGGGTGTTGTGCTTCAGAATGTTCTCTGATGTAGCATCGTTGTATCTTGATAACCAGAACGTGTATAACTCGACCAGTGCCTCTGTTGATGTCAGGACAAACACCAGCATGCTGAATGAGGTGGGTATGGCAAAAAAAGAAATCTGAATGTGCGCATTTGTTTGTACCAGGTACATAATAACTATTTGTTGTGGTGCGTATGTGCATTTGAGGTTTACATGTGTTTGTGTGCGCATTGTATACAAGTGTGTGTCGCTATGCGTTGCTTGTATGTTTTAAATAAATTTGTGTGTACATGCATGTTCACACACATGCACACACACATACATGCATACACTTACGTTCATTGATACATACAAACTCACGTGTTATTTTGATTGTTCCAAAGGATCTACTGATCTTTGGCTGTAGATCATCATTGTATGATTTGTCTGTGTTACTGGCTATGTGCCTTTGTGAAATGTTTGTGGTCACAGTGATGTAAAAAGAGTAAAACCTGAAGATTGGGAGATACCCAGCCCTGGCATTTGGGTGGCACCCTTTATGAGAGCATGTTTTGCCTAATATTTGAAATAGGTTCTTGTTGTGAAGTATCTGCTTGACCCTTGGTGAGAATCAAAGGCTAGTTCAATAGAGCGGTTTAGGTCAGCAGTAACATGCTTTTAATTGAAGAGCTCAGTGCAAAATCGGCCTATGTGACAAGTTTTAGTGATTTTCTAAAACATTGGGAAGTTTCGTATTTTTCACAGCTACACTGTTACCTTTGTTAAAGGTACATAGAAAATAGGTTTTCTGGTAAGTTTGGAGACTTGCCATGAAAATAACAGGGAAGGGGAGGGGTGGTCATTTTTTGAAAAAATGGACTAGCCACAGCTTATCCAGGCTTCAAGTGATCAAACTAAGATGTTAGATGCCCATTTCCTTGTTTCAGTTATTGAGTTAGTGCATTTCTTGAGCATTTCTGTTTGTTGGTTTTGGTTTCGGCTGTCTCAGACTTGGAAGTGGATTCCGGTAGAAATGGGGGTTGTTACAAATAACTGTTTTGCAAGAAATAATAATGAAACTGTTTTTTACTGTTTTCTTGAAAACAATTATGGTAAGAACTTGTTTTGCAGTAACCAAAACCCCAAATTTTTCCTTAGATAAATGTACTCAATAAGTGTGACATTCTTCGATTGTAAGTGATATAGCAGGGTTGGATCCAGACATTCCACAAACAGGGGGACGAGAACCCTAGGTTGTTTCCAAAACTACTGATAAAATTGGAGGTGACCCCACAAACCCCTTCCCTAAACCCACCCCTTCATACGTACCAAGACCAAATTTACCAAAACCTTGAAAAAACATTTAATCAACTTATATTAAATTCAGAAAAGCATACTGATTATTACTTAATATTGTATGTTTGTGCGTAAGTCGCCATTTTCTATTTTCTATAGTTATGAGGTATTCTAATGCTAAAACAAGTCCCATGACTTCAAATCAGGCTTCCTCGCCATTAATAAATAATTACACGTTCCTTCTTTTTATACATTTATTGTAAATATAATGTAAAATAATGGCAAATAAATTGATACTTGATACTTGAAGACGTCTCATTCCTTGTGTTTATGTACAGGTGATCTGTCAGCACCTGTTGCCGCAGTACAACCTAATACTGCAAGACCAGGATCCTTTGCCCGCCTACGGGCTGAAGCTACTCCTCTCATTCGTTGAGCGAAGTCCAGAGATCATTCGCGTGTTTCTTGATCAAGACCTACTCTTGACGTTGGCGCATATCTCACAAGCCCATGCTGGAAACATGAGTCCAAGTTTGATGCAGAGCTTGGTCGGACTGTTGGAGTGCGTTGTGTCATCACAAGACATTGACATCTCATCACTGTATGAGCAAGGCTTGATTGACACTGTCACTTCACTGTTTGTCGACATCGCCACGGCAATGAACGGTGAGAGGGTGAGTAATGTGAGCTTTGCGTCCTCTTTGCTACCACTACTTGACACTGTGAATAGCATCCTTAAGTATCTATCGAAGGAGGTGCGAAGGGCAATACAGGCTAAAAACCAGGCTGAACCAGATTCAGAGCAAATCAGCCAGTTTGCCGAGAAGCTTCTTCTTGAGAGTAAACCACTCGCCGAACTGACCGGTGTGTTGATAAACTTTCTGTGTTATGAAGATGAAGAGGTTCAGGATTGGTCTTGTCGCAGTTTGTACCTCATGGCAGAGCTGTTTGGCGGAGTGTATGAGGATGCGATGAGTGAGGACAACATTGAGTGTTTTGCAGAGGCTTTGGGTAACCCAGACATCAAGCGGCAGAAACAGCTGTTGAGAGTCATCAAGAGATTTGTCACATCAAATCCCCAGCATGCAGCAACAGTTGCTCATGAGGGACAAGCTTTAATTGACAGCTTGAATAAACTAAAGAGTGCTGATAGTTCTAGTGCTGATGCTGTCGCAGTTCAAGGATTGGTTGAAGAAATATTTGGAAAACTTGGAGTTAAGTAACTGATTTAAGGTCTTCTAATATATTTTCGGTCTTCATGGTTTTAAGATAGAAATAAACTGTCGCTAATTTTCAACCTAGTCTTGTTGTTCTTAGTGATTGACCAGGCCACTAGTTGATTTCCCAGAGGTGTCACAGGTAGTACATAAGCTTGAAATCTTCCAATTTGAGGGGCATTTTCCTTACCCTGGACTAACTTTTGCAATTTCCCATCACCGGGACAACCCCTCCCCCCAAAAAAGCCCAAAAAGTTCTTATGCACCTGTCAATGTAAACCTCCACAAGTCACTCCGGGGAAGTATGGGGCAGTAGCCATCCAGCAAAACCAAACTGTGATAATGCCCCACCTACAAGGGCCTTCAGTTGCGTCTAACCTCCTACCAAACGTGAACAAATTCTTCCACCCTCGGGCCAAACTTAATACAATTTCTTAAACAGAACGACACGAGGCATAGTATATTTCTCACAATACTTTTCTTCTGAGTTCTCCGACGCGTTTCGTTGTTTACTACAACTTCATCAGGAGGTCCAGAGGTATTAGTGGTCCTTTAAGGCATTTTGATTGCTGCATGCAAGAGGTATAAGGAACTTTTTAAACAGGTACTAATGAACAGCACACTGAAGGCACAAGGCGTAGTATACAAGTATTTCTCAGAAGACTTTTATTTTCTGACGTGTTTCGTAGTTTACTACAGCTTCATCAGGGAGTCTTAAAAATGGTTACTAAAACTCCTATGTAGGCTTATTTCAAACCTCGTTTAATACATAACATTACGTTATGAATCCTATGTGCAAAAAAGTAAGGAAAGTTCAAATAATACTACGTTGAGACGATACCCTGCAGATGTGTGCGGGAAATTTCAAACTTTTTTGGAGTCATACCTTACATGTAGCGCTAAGGTGTGACCCAAAAACAAAACTGCTTTTGAAGTTTATTACATTGTGATAGTCATCTGTTGTATTCCGATATGAAATTCTTTGAAGGAAAAAGCACATGCTTCCGTGGCCTTCTGAGACTGTGTCCGTTTCCTCGCCCAAGTTTTCTTCTCTTACCTAAAAGAGACTAACCCCCCACCCCTCGGGCAAAACGAAAGCACTAATGCGCGCAAATCAGCCGGCCAACACAGCATGCCAAAGCCCCAATCAATCCCCAACTATGCCCTGTAACTACCCAGGGTGGGGGGTTTGGGGTTTACATTGACAGGTGCATTACAGAGTGTTTTTCTTGTCATTTGTGATTTAGCCTTTCCCAACTATTAATACTCAAACGTTACATCTACTCTGCTCACCTATCATCCCCACTAGAGGAGGGTTGGCCAGGCGCAAGAATAGACCCTCAGAGACGTATGAAAAATTCGTTCAGTTCACATCACAGTGATAAACTCGAATAGTTTTTATCAAAGCGAAACGAAAATCACTGTTTCGTGAGGGTATCGTATTCGCTACATGTTTCTTTTTTTTCCATCGCATCAACACCAGGAAAGAGACAGCGACACTAGATTGACTTTCAGCGAAAGAGTTAAAAGTAGCTGCCCATTCGGTCTGTTGGAACAAAACTTCTAACAAATCAAAACCAATCTAGGTCCACGGCATACACGTCCAATGACAAACATTGTTACTCGGCCCGAAGGGAGCCGAGTTAAGGTTCCGTCTCCGGAGATTTTTTTTTGTTTTTGGTAGGGTCGAGGGCTGATGCACATGCGTCACGGCGTGCCAGAAATAAAGATGAAACAAGTTGAACCCAATAATTGACTTATTGTTATTCATTAGCGGAATAGGAAATGTCAAAAGACTTGTCAACAATTGATCCTTCGCAGAAACACCGAGTTTGTTAGCCTACCGACCTGCTACGAACGTGACTGGATAGTAACGGGGGACTAAATGAAACAAGGGAGATCGAAATGTACGTTGTTTCAGTCAATTTAAAAACAGTTACGGCAAAGTTAGGGCCGAGTTAGGCTTTTTTCAAGCCTCTTGTTAATAAACTACCCTCGTCTAATTAAGTTTATATCCTGGAAGAGCTTATGTAAACAGGGGGGACGCATAATGACAATAAATGGTAGTCATATCAACGCTGTTTTTAAAGAATTTAAATTTTATTTCAAAGCTTGATATAGATAATACAATATACAAATCCCTTCGTGGAAGGTAGTTTCAATAATATTAAAACAGTACTTTACATTTCAATACAAAACAAGTTGTTTGAGAATATTTATAAAGACCTAAAATCTGTATTATAAAAACAGTAAAAAAATATTCTCCACTCAAAAAATGTCTGAAAAAACCGACAGCTTCACTTGAATAGCTCTAATAATTCAAAATTCCTAAAATGCAAAAAAGTCTTGCGAGTAACATCACATTCACACTTAGTTGGCCACAGAATGAAGTTCGAAAAACTTTTTTAAAGTTCGTTATTCTTTTAAAAAATAGATTTAGTTGTACTGAAAGTATTCGATTCATACCTTTTGAAGAAAAATTTAAAAAATACCTACAAGTTTTTAATTTTTTTTTAAAGATCTTGCCAGATAATTACTCAATATCTTAACAAGACCAAAGTCGACAAGCATCATGACAGGACGAAAATTATTCTCTCCAAAAATAGATTTCTGTTTGTAAGTACTTAAAATAATTGTAAAAAGAAATGTAAGTTTTAAAAACTAACGAAAAATGAACATAAATGAGTTACAACATTTTTTAAATTCAAATATCAGCATATTGGATTACCTTGTAGTTATGAAAGAACGAAAGCTCCTCTGGAATGTGATGCATTCAAAATATGAATTTAAAATTTTGAAGAAGAAAACATTTATTTCTATCAATAACAATGCCAGCATTGTAAACTCCCAACTATAAGAAATCTAGAGTTCAAATAGATTGCATCGAATCGAACTTGTTACTTGGTACAAACAAATAACTATGTTGAATGTTTTCTCAAATAAATTAAAACCTTGCAGTTCTGGTCATTCTTAATCAATGCATATCAGCCATTAAAAATCAAAATGTAGAAATGAAAGATCAAAAGGACGACAGCCATGAAGATAAAATCCTACAAAACTTTCATTGAAAGTAAAATTTGTGAAAGTTGGACCAGTTCTGCTGTAGTCTGTGGTACAATCACCTCATATTGTTACTGTGAAAAATAGTTAGATATTGTTTCCACATATTGGAAATTTCTCACAAAATATCACACTACTTCATTGGCGATAATCACACAAAGACTGACTGGGGAACAAAAGCTTGACTCTGCAAGAACTTGTATTTCTTAATTAACTTCCCCACTCTTACATTACTAAGGGGTTTTCAATTGTTAGTTTGCTTGTATACTAATCCAATCAGGTGCATATTAACATGACAAGTCTTATCTTGGTGGAAACTGCACACACCGAAGCATTTGTCTGACCCAAAACAATACAACAGTGTGCATTGATCTCTCAATGTTAAAAGCCATACCAACCTACTGGTAATTATTTCTATAGAAACACACTGACACCTCTATTATCTGTTTGGCCTTCAAAATACGTTTACACTAGCAAACAAGACTGTATGTGGTTTTATTTAACCACTGAGAAACCCTGTTGTACTAACATGAAGGGCTCGATTGTTTTGGAAATGGATTATATTGACAAAGAAAGGAACAGAGATCTATCAGTTTGATGATCAGTGCTTCTTTGACGTCTGGGAAAACATTTTTATCTTTTACAAAGGAGTTACAGCACTTACTTTTTAACACTTTTAGCCCCAGCAAGTTTGTTTTAAAACATTTATCATGTTACTTAGCAACAGGTCCTGAACAAATCCTGTTTGGGGCTAGAAGTGTTAAAGATTCAAAAGGTGGTTTGGCCACGGTAGAAAAAAGCAATACAAAGGCAGATATGTAAAGAGTAGGAGTAACGTTACATTAAGTACTTCAAATTCTACAGCCAAGAGTCTCTGTACCAGTCCTAGATTGGAGACTTTTTGGCACTGCTGGGAGGAGTGAGAGGCATGAAAGGCACTGAGGGACTGGGGCTGGACCTGTCAGATGGTACTTGAGGATAGTCTTTTTGCCGTGACTGGGCTTTTTCCTGAAATAAGAAATATTTGTTTTACATTTTAGTTCTTTGTTAGCAGTGAATTCGAATATTTAGATTGTTTAACCCTGTCCTGTGTTCCCTACTTGTGCATTTTATCTTATGTTTTGTTTTATAGTATTTCTTGACATGTATGTTTTATCTTTACTGCATGCACAGCTGAGAAGTTTAAATAATAATAATAATATATAATGACAGTGTTTTTTGACTTAAACATCTTAAGAAATATAGTGATCTCACTCGCACACAACTCACTTGTGCCGAGTTACATAACTCGAAATATACAATTTTACTACTGCAGAACTTTAAATCATCCACAAAAGCCCACTTTCTGACACTCACCATCTGAATCAGATCCACCAGGTGCGTCTGGATATTGTGGGTGTCCTCTGATGGAATCTGAATCGTACAAATAAAGCATTGTCAGCACTGTGTTTATTACAGTTTTTATTGTTGTCGTTTCAGGAATTCATTATAGGATCAAGATCATTGTTATTATTTCTTTGTAGAGTATTATACCTGCTCAAATTTCCTAAGTTTAACAGCTCCTTGTTCCCTGGCAACAGCAGCGAATGACCTCATCCACTGAATGCACGGAAATAACTCTTCCCAGGTGTGACCTAACGATAATTAGAATAGTTAAAAGTGATGTATTGTTTATTATTGGGAAGGGCAAGCATTACATAATATTATAACGAAAAGCTGTCTAGTTAGTCACTGCAAGACAGAAGCATTGTATAGTAGGTCAAAAGATTAATCTGAATGCATCTCGCAAGGCCTCTGAAAGCTGCTGTACAATCTAAACATGATCTCATACCACAGCTCCAAATACTATGATCACTAACCTACTCTTTTTGAGAAGTTTCTGGGTTCTTTTAGGTTTCCTGAATATTATTTCAGTAGACAAGACCAATGGCTTAATGTCCCAGATGGAGAAAAAGGTGAAAGAAGTTCAACCCTCCATCAGACTAGGAGTTGAATCTGAGACCTCCCGTTGACAGTCGGAGATATTATAGCCTCACACAAAAGCTATTTAACAAAGTAAGTAAAGTCGAATGACAAGGCAAAACTGTGATCTCAAAATAAACCTGCCTATAGAAGTCAGAATATATTCAAGGTAAAGACGAGAGAGAGGGGGCATCAATACTTTTCATGTATGTTTTGAAACACCAACCTGTAATGTCCTCAATTTCAACAGGCAGCATGTGGTACATCGCCGAGGCAGCTAGAATACTGCAGGAAAACTGTAGACCACCAATGTCCAGTGAGCAGAGGTCCAGGAGATATGACACTTGCACAAATGCCTGCTGAGAGTATCTTGGGACTACAAAGTTTTCCTTGTCCTTGAGAGAAGGTCTTCGTGTTGCATAATTGTGTATTTGCATGTAGATGTTTAGCCATGTGTTTGATGTAACTGGGGATAACAACCAGTTCAAAACCTGTAAAAACCAAGTACACTGTGTCAGTGAGGACTGCATGCCAAGAAATCAGTGCCAAAGAAAATAATTTAACAAAATTATGAATTTCTTCTTTAAGATTGTATCAGGCAGTGTCACATGAAAAGGTTGATTGAGAGGGAGGGAAGGTACGCACGGAGACAACTCAAGGGTGACATTCACGGTCAGAAGCACAAGCAGTAACATTGCAGAAAGAGACAAACATAAGGGTGTAAAAAATTCATACAGGAAGTTTGAAAGCAGCATGCAGCATGGACCAAATAATTATCAAAACAAGAAATGGGAAATACCTTGCTGAAAGGCTAAACTAATTTACAGGGTGAGGGAATTGCAGGGGACGGAGTGGTGTTAGAATTCAGGGCAATAAAGTCAAATATTATACTGGTGAGCATTAAGGCCACAAGGCTGTAGTTGAGGGGGTTGAAAGGGTTTGTGAATGAAATTGGACCTCTAGTCAGAAATTTAATTTGGAATATACAATTAAAAGTTATTTCTAGTGGATATGCAGATCTTACAAATGTATCAGGTTTGGAAAATGCACAAAATTTTGGCTGGAGTTTTGGGTTTGAAAGATTTAAAATCTACATAATTTTAGCAAAATGACAGATTTTCATTCAAACTCAAGATAAAAAAAAAAAAAATAAACTGCAGATCAGTTGATTTGTCTAGCACCCTTGCACTGGGCAGAGAGTACGGGATATAGTTTTCAGCCCACCTTCAACATTATCAGCTCCTGAGTCAGAATTTCCTGTTCTGTGCAAGCACCATCAGTAACATAGGCAAACTCTGACAGCTTGGGAGGGTACACTTCCTGCATTGGAGATGAGCAAATTACTGTAGTTCAAACAATTCTCAAACTTGAGACAATCAGCCAAGTCCCTGGAATTAGCCAATCTGGGACGAGGACATCTGCAAAACTGTGTATCGTGCCATTGCAGGCCCAATCCAAGAAACAAGGCACAAATAAAACTTATTCATTTAGTGATTTACTCTTCAGTGTTTAAAAGATCTTCAGTGTTTAAAAGATCCAGAAGTTCCTTAAATTTGACTCCTTAGTCTGAAGTACTACTTTAAAAGCAAGCTTAATGATATACAGTTTTGCAGATGACATCACAGGATCAACTCAGCTGGAAGAAGTTTTAAAACAAGCAAAGAGATGAGGCAAGAACAATTTTGAATCGTTTTGGTCAAGAACAGGTTTTCAAAAGCCTGGACTTAAATGACCTATTTTTTCAGTGAAACAGCATTGATTTTGTTTGTTTCATTAGGAATTGGCAAGTGAACAATTAAATAAACTTTTTTCTTAAATAAGTTACGACTTTCTAGTGGTTAGTCTTAGACATGGTGCAGTGGATAAAAAAAAATACCAATCTTTTGGTCTTGCAACAATTTCAACAATAGTTGATAATAACAGTAATAAAAGTAATAATAAGAAGAAGGAGAACAAAAACAATATAAATTAAAAAAGAATGAGAAAAAAGGAGTTACACAAATGAAACATTAAATAAATTTGTTGTTTGTTGATTGGGAAGGAGTCCTAATTTTGGAAGGATTTAAGTGATCTTAAGTTTCCCAAGGACTGACAATGACTCACTTAGGTTCCAACCAACTTTTCCTTCTTTATCGAAACTATTCTCCAATTCCCTTTATCATGAACAAATTGAGAAGTAAAAGGCTTTCAAAAAGGGGGCATGGAATCATCAAACCCTAAAATGCAGTAAGGCTTAACTATACAAGCATGCTTTCTTTGTTTTTTCTTTTTTTCTTTGTTATGGTTTGCATTCTTTAACAATAGGGTTTGGGTTAGTTATTGTCTTTTATCCAATGGCACCTTTTGTTCGTAGAGTTAAAGACGACCCCTAAAATGTACATACTATCACTGTGGAACTGATATTTATACATTGAAGATAACGAATTACCTCAATCTTGGCAGCTACAAACAAAGCTGTGACTCCTATCAGTTGCAATCTTTGCTTCGCTACCTCCGTACATCTTGACAGGTATCTATCAATAAAATCTAATGCCAAACAGTAGGTTTCCCTGTGTAGTCTGTAAACTTCACAAACCTAGAAAAGAAAAAAGAAAATTTAATGTAAGTAAAAAAACTACTGTCCTATTTCATTCAAGAATATAACTTTGGCTTTGTTTTTGCTCCAGTTCCTTCACAACTCATTGTTGCTATCTATTTGTATCACATTCACCCCTTCTATTGGTGATGTGCACATCTTCCTCAATAATTAGCTTCAACTGATATCAGTTTTTCACTTTGGCATTGCCTGGCTTAATTTAGAGACAGTGTCTATCTCTAGTGCTTTGCCAAGTGCTCCATACAGCTACCAGTGCAAAATTATACAGCTAGTTTTGAAAAATGGACCAGAACTCATAATTCTGCTATTGCAAGAATGTGATGAGACCCAACTAGCCTCTCCCAAAATAGGCCATTTTTAACTACAATTCAGTTATCGTGAATAACGACCTGAAGTCAAAGTTTCGTGCGAGATAATAAAGCAAATGTATAAAAAACTTGGCACAAAGCTTTGACTTCAGGTTTTTATTTGCAGGAACTGAAGACAAATTCAAAAGTGGTTTATTTCACTCTTGACAAAGTTTGATCTTAACCATATCCATGAAAAAGCTAATCGTGGTGACACAGTGATTGCATAACTCACCTCAATTATCCAATCTAGCAAAATTGCTCTCATTCTGGGCTGCAGCTGAGGATGCCGTCTTAACAAGAGAGGATCTTTTGTGTAAAGTCTGTCCTTTGCTAACATTACTGACCACACCTCTTTAGGGTCAGCCCAGCCAAGTTCTGGCAAGGGTGAAACAGTTCTTGCAACCGGTAAAAAATAATTTGTAAATGTGAAACTACTGGCTTTGCCTAACATATCCATTTTTGTTATTTCATTGTTTTTTTGTTCTTGTAGAACTCGCTGATTCCTCTGTCTTCTTGTTTCAATTTTACTAAAAGCACCAATTCCACCTTTGGCATTTGAAAGGACTTGTCCTTGCATCTGCAAAAAAAACATTGATGACAATTCAATTACTTCATTTTTTTTCCAATCATTTGTTTCAAGCAGCACAGGCTAACAAATTAATATTTTTGCTTTACCCACTTTTAGATTAAGCAACTTGGGAAAGTGCAGTGCCATAGCTTTTGTGTACAGAGATATCAATTCCAATTATCATTCAAATAAAAGTAGTATGTGAATTTAATATTTTGAACTGCTCTATTATAATTATAGTCACATTCCTTGTTTGCCTTAATGCTGATAAACCAACAGTATGTACAATTCACATGACCCATTTGACACCAAAGAGCATCAATCGTGACTATTTTACCTGAGGCAAAATTTTATTTATATAACAAGACGGCAGAGCACTCAACAAAATATTTCCAAAACACCTTAAAATTAAACAATTATCCTAAAATATAAATGCCACACAAACAGAAAAGTCATAATCCTTTTATGTTTCGGCACACATGAAAAAAACAATTTTAAAGGAAACTTTATTTTCCACTTGTTCAACAGTTGTATGAAATATTACTGCATTTTTGAGCACAGCTGGGCCTGTAGATATTCTTTTGATAAAATTTTGAAAGAGGAAAAAATATCAAAACTATGAGACCACCTCCTACAGGAATCATAGTGTGTGTCCTTGATGCCCAATCAGAGATCAAGTTGCTGGTTATTTTGAGATATGCAAAATAGAATCAGCACAGATCCAGATCTCACAAATATTTACTTTGTGATAAACTTCCAGAGCTAAATAAAATAGTTTGGCCTTAGACATATGGTGCAACAGGCTTAACACTACAGTTTTGATACTTGCTTTGAAATAACAATAAGGATTTTGTTATTTCTCGTTAAAATAGATTTATTTCACTAGTTTGGTTTTAGTTTAACTAAAGATAATACTTATGCAAATAATGCACTGATTTGATTCCAGTGATTCAGAAGAACACTCACATATATTCTTACATATTACTTTAAGAAACACATTTTTAAATTATCAACACAACAGATGTGCAATCTGAACATTTTCTGAGAGCAGAACTTTCTTGCTGCAAAATGAGATGGAAATATTCTTGCCCAAGATCCCATTCTTCAGTCAAAACTCAAATCCCAGTGGTGGTGGCTTCAACTTACACCAGTAAACAGCTTTGTTTAGCAAGACTGGCCTTCTTAAACAGGCCATTCAGCCTGAAAATATTTAGCTACCTGTTAACTCATGTTTTCATAGCTGGTGGAAGTGCGGAAGCTTTTGTTCTGGTTCAAGATGCAATACTGAATACTTATCCACCATGCTTTTGCATGGCGCAAATCAAAGTTCACCAATGTGTTAAACATTTACTTGAAAAACACCTTTTGTTGACAATTCCTAATAAATATACCAGAAATTTCATTAAAGCCAAAATGGCATGTAACACTGCCATGTTCTTTCCCTTTTAAGAGCTGTCCAAGCGAATAAATCAGTTTAATCTGCAAAAACTGTGAGCTTGCGAGATCAGACAGTTTTTTCAAGTCGTGCAGCAAGAACCAAAAGCCGAAAAGGAAATTCCGTGAACGAAGAAAGGGCTATCATTCTGTGAAGTTCCTAAATATTTTCAAAATTAACAAAATATTCTTGGACTTAGAGGAAATCATATTACACAGAAAAAAACATACAGTTTTACAGGATTTACCTAACCTGGAAAAGAGTTATTGTTTTACAACAGTGAAACTATGAAAGCAAGAAAGTTGTTGTGCTAGCTTGCTGTGAATTTTTATTAGATTTCCTTTCCTAATTATCACTCCAAATCTTGTAAATAATTGTGAATATGAACTTATGCCAACAAACATGAACCAGGAAAGATCTCTTGCTTTTAGAACTGTTGTAACAACAAGTAGGACATAGTCATAGGTCGAGATTTGACGCGAGCAACTGCTTGTGGTATATGGTGGCCATTTTCGGACATGCAAGCTGCACCGATTGCTCATGAAAGCATGTATGCAATTGAACAAAGAACAGAAAATTAAAGAGCAATATTCCCAGAAAAATTTAGAATAATAAACTATTACCCTTCGAAACAAACTTCGAGGAATTTCAAGTGATAAAAAAGCAGCCTTTCAGCTAAAACTTCATCAAATGGTAATCAAATAAAGGATTGAGTCCACAGGCAAATGGCGGGAGTCTCAACGCGGGAAAGCGAGTTGATTTACATTAAAACAAACCTTTAATTCTTGTCTTGATCTTCGTTTAGACACTACGCTGTCACTTTGTTCCTTCTGAAAGAAAAGAAAATCATCTGATTCATTAAGAACGACTTACGAAAAGGCAGCTTTCTTCAAAGTTGCCTCACCTTTCGTTTCCTTGTGTTTGGTTCGTCTGCTTTGATCTTCAATGGCTGTTTGCCTTTGGTGGCGACATCGCTGCAGGTGAACGAAGTTATCTAGATCCATTCATCATTCACAATATTTATCAACTGACAAAATTAACTTCTTACTTAAGATTACGGAAAATGTGCAAATTGAAAAGAAATAAGCACTGGATTTTGGTCCAACATCACAACTTCAACAGCAAACACTGCACAACGCCAGCTTGAAGCCGACTTGAAAGAAACCACGAAAATCTTTAAGTTTTACCTCTGGCTGCTCATGTTTTTACTCAGCTGATCATATGGAGTTGTAAATAACTTAGATTTGCTATAAAAAAATAAAAATTACAGATGTATGATTTCTTTGACTGGAGCTAAAGCCGAGCTTGGAAAAATTAACCTTCGCGCGGCAAACTCTCCTGTCCAAATGAATGAGCTGGTTGCGCGGGACAATGTTCTAACGTGGCACGTGAGCATTTGTGTTTAAACATTTTCGCGCCACTTGTCATCCAATCACAAGGCACCATTTGAGAGCCCCTGGGAATACTTCACCCAGAATGTAAATACCATGTAGATTTCTTTGTCCGTTTCTTTCAGGCCTATTTTCGTGTTTGCATTTCATCTATTGTTCGGTGGCTCCATTTGTAACTTGCGGTTAAGCGAAGCGCGTGTTTTGGTTAAAAACTGGCAGGTTATAAGTATAATAAATCCAAGCGACAAACAGGGACAAAATCTCAAAGAGGCATCGTGGCATTTTGATGTTGATTTTCACAAAGCAATGTGAAATCCGAGACGAACGGCGTCGAACTCGGCGTGACCGTAGGCTGGATATCAAACAATTTTATTCTATAAAAATGATTTAGAAATATATTTTACATGTCATTCGACAACAAACTCTTAAGCTGGATATCTGAAAACTGTACCATATCATCTTGCTTGGTTCATTGATTTTTTTTAAAAAAGACAACTGTAAAACACGTAACGTTTGTGTGAAATGTGTAATTAGTAAATTACTGAATCGGGTCGTCTCCGTGCCAGTATCCGACTGTTCCTTTCATAAGATACGCTTCACCCAACACCTTTCAAAAGTACTCCTATCATTTTGTGGGGTGCGCCACGCATTTCCCGAGACCCTTACCAGTCTTTCAGAGCAAGGAGAAAGGGTGGGGTGGGGCCTCAAAAAATGAAAGTTTTAAAAGAAATTCACGTAGAAGTACACAAGCAGAACCGACAGACAAAGATGTGCTAAAAGTGGACAATGAAAGCCCCACTCAGGGGATTTCGTTGTCAACCACATCCTGTGCACCTCCCCCCCCCCCGAGTGACACGACGTCATTCGAGTCTTTTTTTACCTATTGGGAACAAAGTAGAGTGTAGAAAAGATCTCAGTTGCCTAATCAAATAGAGTCTTTGCGGGGATCATTTTCTGTAACTCCTAAAGACGTAAGTCTGATAAAATCTCTAATTGATACGCGTGGTAAATTCGTTTTTAAAACTTTAAACACACATTAAAGGTTGGGCAGAATTAACACCATCCCCTAAACCACGAAAAAGAAGCTACTTTTAATTTCCCAACAAATTGGTAAACCCCTACTGTACTGAAATGATTTTGAAAAATTGTTTGAATTTTTCCAACTTAACTGCTAAAGTTTTGCAGTAGATATATAGTAATCATTCTTATAAATGAGACATTGCTTTTGTAAGGGAGTTATTTCCAAAAAGACATCCTTCCACCTGATCCTCGGATTCGAGGAACCAGCAATCATTCATTTATTTCCAAAAGTAATTTTAAAACTTAACCAGTTTTATGATGACATATTTTTAAAATAGACGCGAACTGAAAGTGTACTTCAACGTGTGTCTGTGTTTGTATCTATTTATTCAATCGTTAGAGCTTGAAAGGACTCGTAATCCACTATGTAATGTACTGCTCAAATAAGTTAATGGTTGATGAATGAGAAATTTTCTTTAGAGATATATATAAAATAAATACTTTATTACAGGTACTTGATTTAGATAGTCTGTTTTATTATATTTTAAGCATGAAGGACGAAACTATTATCAAAAGAAGTAGCGACTGTTGTTTAAAAATACTAGAAATTTATGATTTGGAAAGTAGTAATCTGAGATAAAAAGACGTTTAAATATGTTTTGTTAACATTTAATTTTATTTTTTAATTTTTTTTAAATATGTATATCGAATTTAATTAGTGTAGTTTACATTTTATTCATTTCATCTTGAATATTGTTTTTGTACCGATGTCTCAAGCGCAGTCAAGGTCAATAAACT
>JAOBRG010368670.1:0-11989 GCA_027574985.1 Umimayanthus nakama | reverse complement strand
AGAAACAGCCTCCAGCAGCAATTCTGAATGAAGAAGAAAGAGCCTCCAGCAGCAATTCTGAATGAAGAAGAAACAGCTCCCAGCAGCCATTCTGAATGAAGAAGAAACAGCCTCCAGCAGCAATTCTGAATGAAGAAGAAACAGCTCCCAGCAGCACTTCTGAATGAAGAAGAAGCAGCCTCCAGCAGCAATTCTAAATGAAGAAGAAACAGTCTCCAGCAGCAATTTTGAATGAAGAAGAAACAGGCTCCAGTAGCAATTTTGAATGAAGAAAAAAAAGCCTCCAGCAATTCTGAATGAAGAAGAAACAGCCTCCAGCAGTAATTCTGAATGAAGACACCACAACCGCAGCTTCCACTGCTCTCGCTGTTTGGCATAGAAATTCATGATGGCCGTTTTGTTTATCATCAGCTTAACCTCAATCTCACTTCGGCGGGAAGAGCTATTTCATCACCAAAACTGGCAGAGACAAAGGAAATTTGTTGAGCATTTGTGTAAAACAATTAATTTGGAGTTTGAAGTCATACTTGTACGTTTTCATGAGAACTTTGTGAACAAAGTAATAAAGCCTGACAGTAAAACTGAGTGAAGAAAAAACACGATTTTTCGAGCAAGGTAAGATTGATTGGTCTTTATTTGACTGATATGACATACAAACTCATTATAAATTTTGTTTCCCGTAACTTGTTTCAGACAATAAACTACATGTACATGTAACTGTAAATTTTATTTGCATTTGATCTTTCCATGGGGAAAACGAAAGTAAAATATTTCCCTGCGTTGCCAACATTCATGTGTCGGGGGCATGATCGTGCTACGTGCTATTCTTACAAATACATGCTCCGTCAGCAAAACCACAGGGGACACCACCTGTTGGATGTCGATTTATAACATGAAGTTGTAAACAATTTAACGCAAAAACTGTAGCGAAATGTTAAGCGCTCTTCTTTCCCCCTGTGCCAAAGAGGCGTGATCAGCTGCTGTTCCATTTCTTTCTTAGTAATCGTAGAAGTCGCTGGGTGTTTACATGTACATTCCAAACCTTCACAACTTTTCCGGTTCCTGTTCATGCAGTTCCTTTTTTTCTTAACTAAGTACTTAACCACTACTACTAGGTGGCCCAGCGCTATGAGCAAGTTTTTTTTGAGCCAAACCATTAATGTTTGTGCTATTTACTTGATTTTACTTGACTTTCTTTGAAAGAAAATGACTCAAACCTAGGAAACGATTGTATAAAATTGACTGAAGTTTAGTTTAATCTTACTTCTCATTGCAAACCCTCACCTCAATCCCAACCTCAATCCTGTCACCATTAGTATTAGATTTCATTCTGTACCAGTGTTTCCTCATGTACTGTTACCTACAACTGTATCTTGAATCGTATTTGTTTTATTTAACTTTTCACAAGCTCATTTCCAGTTTCAAACCGAGTTTGAATTAGAAGCAAAATCTTCAACCTTTTCTTTCAATTTAAAAAAGAACTGTTCTATGTGGCTAGGTTGCTATAGCTTTATTGTGACCTTTGAAGAAAACTAATGCACATTTATTTTAATATTTAAAAATATGGAAAGCAATTTCAAATGCCTTGTCTGGAAGGGATTGATAATGTATATGGTCTGAGCATAAACGTATACTTGCTCAAACTGATGTAACAGCTCATGGATGTCTTTGCATGAATTCGGAATCCCCAAACAGGAGAAATCCCACAGTGGTGGCACAGCGGTTGTGATTTATACTGCTGTAACACCAATGTCACAGCGGTGACAATTGTCACTAGTGTAACATTGGTGGTGTTGAGAGTATTGTGACAACGATGTATTTGACTGTGTTATGACAGCAGTGGCGTAGAAAGGACTGCATGTGACAGCAATGGCAGAAGGCAAGCATAAGTGTGTCAGCGATGTAAACTAACAATGGTGCAACAATAATGGCACTGACAACGCTGTAACTTTATTGCTTACACTAGTGTGACAGCGATGATAACTGACAGCGTTATGACAACAATATTCATATTAGTGTGTAGGGGATGTGCTGTCGCAGCACTGTCAGTTGTTATCGCTGCCCCACTAATGTGCACATTGCTATATCATCACTGTCAAAAGCTCTGCTGTCACAGCGCTGTGCTCATTTTCGCTGTCACAGCGCAGTGCTCTTTTTCGCTGCCACAGCGCTGTGCTCATCTGTGTCCTCTTGTAAACAGTTCAGCATCAATGTAATGGTCAGCAAGTGCAAGTCACTTTGGTACGAGTGTTGGACGCAAATTTTCTTCAAGAAGCAAAAACAGCAAATAGTGTCAAGGAGGAATCCAAAAATGGTTTAATTTGGAAGACAGATTGCGCTTTTGTTTCATATAAATGAACATGAAAAAGCGAATCTAGATTGTTGCTATGCGGGTACGTTTTTGATCGAAACCAAGCATGACATTGATCACGAAGAGAGTTGTGAATGTCCAATAACTTAAAAGTCTGAAACTGAAGTTAGATTTCGTGAAAAAGAACTTCGGTGTGGAGTCTCACCATACTCAGCCAAGAACCACCGCCATATCCTCGCCTGGTTCTATTTTTAGCCTTTGAGTCTTTGAGAGCATTTATGAGAAACATGGTGTTTAGCTGACGTTTCGAGTGTTAGCCCTTCGTCAGAGCAGAATGAGGGGTTGTGGGGAAATCAGTATTAAAATAGATGGTAACACATTTATGCGCCATTTATTGAAGTTAGTATCATCTAATTGGTCAAAAACAAGCGAATGAAAATCGTTCATTTATTCCGTTGGGAGCCAAAGTTTGAAAATGAGTCTAATCTTTCATTTTTCAAGTAAAAGTTCGCGGAAGCGGTCACCTAGTTGAAATCTGAATCATTGCTGCAGAGTCTATGGAGTCTGAGAAATTGGGAGTACGGAGTTTAGTCTTTGACGTGAGATGGCTGGGAAGATGAGTACAGTAAGTGACTGAGGGAATCTGTTGGTTTGTAGTGAACAGTGGTTGTCAAATTATTGTCTTGGACAGAATTTTTGTTATCGAGAAAAGTGACTTAGGTTTCAGAGATTTACCATGTGAATTTGAGGGCCGGATGGCAAGAGTTGACAAAGCCGATAAATTGTACCAATTCTTCTTTGGTGCAGGTTGTGGCCCATGTAACGGGTGAAAAGTTCATTTTTAAGACCCGTCGAGGCAAAATATCAGAGTTGTCAAAATTAAAAATTGTGCCACTTTACCTCTAGATCTACAAACAGATGCACTTAATGTTTTTTAAATTGTACTCAAACAAGAAGCGGTATTAACAGCGTACCTCGGCCCGTATCTTGCCGTATGCTTTGTAATTGTTATCAGCTAAATTGACTGAAACAACGTCCTCTCAGTCGAAGGGTTAACGTTCGAAACGTCAGCTACACATCAAGGCCAACATGTGAAAAACATACCATACCAACGTTTCAAGACCTTTGTTGATAAAATCCATATTCAGCTTACTTGTCAACCCAGAAAAAGCATTTTTTTGGATCTCACTTGTTCACTACAAATCGTATACCATATAAACTAGCTTGCATATGTAATAAATCGTAACTAGAAGCTCGCAAAGTTGTTGTTTAACACGTTTTAATTCTTTGTTCCACAGGCGATCAGTCATCATGACTTTTTTTTCATAAACTGAATTTTCAATTGAAACTGCAACCTTCTTCAGAGTATTTCTGTTCTTTTCTGATTTAATGATTGTACGATTCTTCAGTTTAAAAGAAGGGGTTATCACATTTCAATTGATACTGGAAGAAATTATTATGGGGCGCACAGCCGTTTCAGACAGACCGCGTACCGAGAGCAGAAGTTTAGTTAGCGACCCAATTTTAAGATGTAACCGTCAAGTTACAAACTAGTTTATAACGAACAGAGATACGACGCGACGCTAGGAAAGTCTTGCGCTGGTTTACAATCAAACTGCAAGTGTTGATAGATATACTTGCTAATGCATGGCTATTTGTTATACCACAGTAATCAAAAAGACACCGAGGTCAGATTACCGATAACAGCGATAAAATTACCTCTGTGTCTTTGTAATATTTAATTTTGACAGCTGTTGACAAAAGGGGTTTCAATTTTGGTATCAATTTGAGTCAGGCAGTACATATCTTGAAGCCGAATTCGCTGCGAACTTGTAAATTTGAGCGATCTTTTCAGGCGATAAGAGTAGCGTGGTTTCAAAAATGTTTGTTAGATTTCGTGCAAAAGAGTCTTTCTTCAACATGCTGGAGGCTGGCTGGTGAGCAACCGTTGAAAGTTGCAGAAATTTGGCAAAGTTCTGGAGGTTATGTTATGCCAGCCGTCATCCAAGTGTTTTTCTTGTTTCTTTGGGGGCTACTTCAATCCTTCCCAAAACCCCACTAAAATCACACGAGACAGCACTTAAATCAATAGATAAGTAAACTTTATTTGTCTGGCTATATTTTGACGCATTCTTGGGGTCATAAATAGAATTTGTAGAATTTATGAGACATTTCCAGTGATCGTTCAAATACGCCGATAACTGGTCGTTGCAAATTACACTTACAGTAAATATATCTGTACATGCATGAAATAACTGAGCGTGTTCATTTCATGACGTTTAAAGTACAACTCCTAGTGTAACTCGCACTGTTAAATATGTCTGCCTGTGATTTAACGAACAAGCAGAGCAACAGTGTGTTTTAAAAAGAAACAAGAAACAAATTTATTCATCAGAGTGAATCATTGGAGTAGGCTAAAACCATATTGGGTCCCCCTTTGCTACCCAGACTCCGATATGTTATAAGTCATGTCATATACAAAGCAATTGATCCAATGCTTATCATATACCTCCAGACTTGATGGTTAGAGCACTCGCCTTGCGAACACTAGAACCTGAGTTCGACTCCACAGTGGACCTTTAAATTTTTTTTCGAGTTTTACTTTCGTATCGCATGCTCAACAGAGCAACACTGACCACTTTACTAACACGCCTGGGCGAATTTAATACAAGTTTAATAGCATGCCTCAAATTACCAAAAAAATCATTTATAACAAGATCACAACAAGAAAAAAACGAAAAAAACCCCGTTTTGAATCCTCAACTCGGCCCCCTTTTAGGCCGAGCAATATTTGGTTGCATTCGACAGATAATCAGTCAACCCCGTTTTTGTGTTGTAATTGGGCACGTTTTAACAGTTCGTTGTAAAGTTTTGGTGAGTTATCGCCCTGTGGCGTCTTTTCATTGCCTTCTTAAAAAATAGGCGTCGTTTTGTTTGGAAAAGGTACCACGTGTTGCCCTTTTCAAGGGTACAAGTATGATCAAACATACTGTTCCTGGTTTACTTAAATACAGATAATGTGTGTATAACTCGGGAGGCTAGTTAAAAGTCAATGTTGTTGTTTTTAACAGGTGCAACTGGTAGTGGCAAGACAACACAGGTGCCGCAGTACATCGTGGATAATTATGCTCAACAAAAACGATACTGTAATGTTGTAGTTACCCAACCTCGCCGCATTGCAGCCATAAGCATAGCTAAAAGGGTGTGCAACGAGCGTTCCTGGAGCCTAGGATCCCTGGTTGGGTACCAGGTAGCCCGTGATAGGTGTGTTAGTGAGGACACTCGTCTCTCCTATGTAACAACTGGAGTGCTGCTGCAGAAATTGATTGCTGTAAAGAACATGAATCAATACACCCATGTTATTATTGATGAGGTATTGTAACTGATCTGGTTTTTATTTTTGACACAATTGTAAGACATACAATGCAGTAGCGATAAAACAGTCATTAATATTAAGTATTTTTTCGAAACTGGTATAATTAAACTTTTTTTTTCTGCAGGTGCATGAGAGAGATCAAGAAACGGATTTTTGTCTTCTCGTGGTTCGGAAAATGCTGAGAACGAACTCAAGGCATGTTAAGGTAACAGCTTTCGTGTGCTTAAACGTTTAGTTGTTGTATTTATTCATTTATTTATCTATTTGTTTATTGACACAATTCACCCATTGGGGCAGGGATTGACCAACAGAGGAAGGCTCAACAAATAAATTCTTATATATATATACTGGCCAGATTGCGTGTCTACAACATGCGAGATATCTGTTTGATACGGGTCACAACTGAAATAGGTGACAAATTGAGGAGAGAAAGAATGGAGCTGTTAATAAGTTAAATTAGATGTCTATTGTGAATGTTCAATTAAACAATTTTTTTGGTGAATTGTTTTTCATGATGCAAAAAGCATTTTTCTGTTTCTTTACGCGTGTTCGCATGTGCTAAGATTTTGACAGATGACGTAAGTAGAAATGCTGGAATAAAAGTCTTGTCTAATGCCTCTCTTGGGTTTGCACAAAGTGCTTGCCAATTCAGCAGTTATTCATTCAGTCAGTTAGATCTTCCATGAAGCTGCAGAAAATTAACTTTTTCATTCAAAAGGACCACTCTAGCTAACCTATATCCTTTCAAAACGCAGACCCTAAACAAACCTTGGTCCATGATTGCTTACTTAGTTACCAATTAATCTAATAGTATTCCCAGTATATTTGCCCTTTTCATTTACACGTATGGTCCGTCGACCACCGTCATGTTTAGATTTCATTAGATTCTGGTTGTAGCCAAAGGATGTAATTTTAGATTTTTCGTTGACTGGCGGTGTTCCTCACACATTCTATTGTGTTGTGCGTGTACTTCATTAGGTTATCCTTATGTCAGCAACGATGGAGAGTGACTTGTTCTCAAGGTACTTTGCAGTATCGCTCCGTGGAAACCTGGAAGGGGCACCTGTGGTGTCTGTAGATGGAAGAGCTTATCCAGTTCAAGAACTCTACTTGGAGGATCTTAAGGGCCTGTTTCCAGACGTACGTTTCGCGTAATCTAACACACTTTCAGATCAATATGTGTCCTATAAGGATCTTCTTTGCAGCAGCAAAGGAGGCAGCGGGTTCTTAAGTTAAATTTGTAGTAACTAGAGAGGCCAACTACTCCTGACTCAGACGAAGGTGTCCCGCTTTTGCTTGAAAATCCCCAGTTCCTCGAGCTTTGTCAGGACAGGAAAACTCTACTATGAGATTTGCTCCTATGAGTAACAATCCCAAGAAGATATTTTCATCAAATTCTGATATTCCTTTCATATTTGGGTAAATTCAGTTTCGTTCATACTGAGGGGCTGCAAAAAATAACAATCAAAGGGCTCTAAGAGCGATGTCATCCGATTTCATCTATGTCGCTCCCTAGTCTGGTTGTCAGACATATTTGCTTGTTTTTAGATCGAGAAAAATAAAACCAAGATCATCGATTGAATATCATTAAAAATTACTGGAAAAACGACGGGTTGTTTTTATTTGTATAATATACAAACTTATAATAAGAACGTGTTTTCTTCGATAATTACCCAGCTGCCTTCAGTTACTCTTGAAGATCCAGGCATTGATCAGTTGGGGTACATACTCGCTGCAAGGTTGATAAAATTTTTGGATTCAAAAGAAGCTGATGAGCAAGGGTAAGTGTTTTCCTCCTTGGTGCTGTGGGGTAGCTTTGCATGATTATCACTTATGTACCAGTCACAGAAAGAACTTTGTCTTGACTTAAAAATTTAATAGTAAAAGAGGTTTTAAGGTCGTGAACTATAGATGGCATATTCCGGTCTCTTTCGCTCACTCACCCAAGATGCTGCTAGTTCAAGCTCATAGCTTGGTTGTCAATCAAACTTCAGGGTTGAACAAAGGGCTGCCTTCCTTTTAAGGAAGGCAAAAAGGAAGATAAAACCCTTACTATCGGCATTCTAAATGTTTTTTATCATTTTTTTCTGAATCTACCCAGTGCGTGAGCCGAACTTACAGTAACTAATCATTTGAACTAAAGGCTTAACACCAGAACCAGGTCGCGAACTGTTCCCATTCTTTGCTTGGACTGTCGTCTTTGTTCTTGACATTTTCCTGTTTTTAGTTTCACGTGTTGTCAGCTAAAAATGTTGATAAGGTTTGGAATAGTTATAGAAAGATTACCAGAAAAGTTGACTGACTTTACAACTTTAGACCTCCAATTTTTCAAAGCGTCCTTGACTGACGCCTTTCATACTTTTATTCTTGTATTTAAAAGTAAAGCACATATGCACATATACAGCATAGTAATGTCCTGCAATTTGAAGAAAAATAATTTGTTGTCGTCGTGTGCACTTTTATCATTAATATTTAACAATTTATGGTATTTTAGTACGTTGCTCTTTAGTTAAGATTTCTTGTTAATGCTATTATTGCCTGTTTGAATTAGGACAGATGGGCCTGGAGGATTTGCTCCAAAACGGGGAACAGTTCTCATGTTTCTTCCAGGTCAGTGAGAAATGGTGTGTGTGTCCCATGGAAGGAGGGGCAAGGTCGGCAGTATTCCGATGCTATGGCTAGCAAAAGTGTGTTACTGTTCAGTTAAAGTTTCCAAGCTTTTCAATCTGGAAGAGTTAAACTTCGTGACGCAACAGAATGAGTTTCACAGTTATGTTGAGGGCCACAATTAGTGAAAAGTTGTTGTAAACTCTCGAATTGAAGATCTTGGAACATGCATAATTCAGCATGTTAGAACGTCTAAAACAATACTACTGAACTTCCAAAATCTTGAGCTAAAGATCATAGAACATCCAATAATCAAGAGACACCTTTATTGGAACTTCTGTAGTATTAAAATTTCAATTTAGGGGCTTGAATACCTGTGCCTTCTTGGCGATCGATAGTTTTACAAATTTGAAAAGTAGAAACAGAAAGATTTTGCTATTCTCGCGTCCTAAAGCAAAACGAAAGTGAAAAAAACCCAACTTAATTTTAAAGACAAGATACAGAACATACGTGTACGTTAAACTTAGAGTTTTTGTGGAAAGTTCTGTTTCTCTGTTAAGAATTGTGGTGATACAACGAGAAAAAAGAATTAAGTTTGAAAAAAATCAACGTAGCATCCAAATTTAATTTATCTGTAGGTTCCTAGAAATAGAAAATTGAAACCTACTACTTAATGACGAAGATCAGGGGGAGGTGTAGGCAGCAGATTGTCTCACTTATGTGGTACGCTAGGGGCAAGGATTGATAGCTACGTCAAATCAAAAATTAGGTATTAGGCCCGTAAAAGAGCTCGGATCGTGCTGTACCGAAAATTTTACCCGTGCTCAGACCACCTGTATAGGTAGTACAAGCACGGGTAAATTTGGTACAGGTACCGCAAACACCAGCACGACTCGGTTAAAAACTGCTACTTAAACGCTTATCCGAGCCGAACCAAGAACGTTTAGAAGAGCCTTCCCTCTTTTGGTCAGCGCTACTCCATCAAGTGCATGAAGTTGTTTGTGTTGCATTACTGATAACTACCGCCAAAAGATCAAGGTCGCCAGAAACTCTAAAGGTTGTGCTTGGAAAAATGACAAATTATAAGAATTAGATATAGTGCAATTTATAACAGTTTTGATAATGCAAACACTCCGAAAGTAGTTTTTCAGTACGGGATTTTTTTCGCTTTTAAAGAAATTTAAGAGAATCTCTAGGCACAGGACGCATGCGAAATAGGTAGAAGTGATTTTACTGAACGAACATTTAAGTTTGATTCGCGTACCAAACGCAGAAATAAAGTTGTTTGGCACGGGAAAAAAATGAAATGTAAAAAGAATAACCAAACTCTTCTTTTGGCACCCGCACGACTTTTACCTTGCTCTACCAAAAATCTGGTGTAGTGTAAATGGGCCGGTTGAGGTGAAAGTATGTTACTTACAAGTACCTAAGTTTCATGTTTATTAAACACATACGATGTACAAACGGGTCGGAAATTGAACTTGAATACTTGGATCACACATTTTTGGTATTCTTGTAACCTACAGGTTACCCAGAGATTGCAAGAATGGATACTACCCTTGATGAACATTGTGAAACTTCTGCGTAAGTCAGTGAAATATTTGGAACAACACTTAATCAAGAAAGGACAGTTTTTGGTTCTGACAATTAAAGGTTTCAAGGTGGTAGAGAGCCACCGATTATACAACTCTATGATTAATGTAAATGTTAAATTAACTATTTTATTTTAAGAACAGAGAAACTGTTCATACCCACAACAAACTCTTCTAAAGTTAAAGATTAACAGACATAGATGAAGACAGTTAGTGAAGTTTATCAGTACAGTAGTAAAGTAGTTACTGTTTCCAAAATCCTTTTCCGTGGCAACTAACAAGCTTCTAACAAGTGTTATTCGCAACCCCTTTAGCGTACAGTACATTTGTGCTACTCACGTGAGCTTTGTTTCTGTGAGAGGCAGTTTGTCACTTCTCGTAACTAAAAGTTTCTTGATTTTAGTTTGTGGATTTTGCCCCTTCATTCGCAAATTACAAATGAAGAACAGTCACTGGTGTTCACGAGGCCTCCAGAGAAAGAAATGAGAAAGGTATATGTCTTCATGCTGTTTTTGAGTTCATATAGTTGTGTATGGAGTTACATTAATGATTACGTAGGGTTCTACTTAAACATACTTGTAAGTAATTGACATGTCCATGAATAAAACTATTTAAATGAAGAAATAAATGTAAGGTGATTCATGCATGCATCAGTTTAGATATACTTTCAAGGAGTTTTTGTGCGGCCTAGTTTTCTTTTGTGAAAAATTTATTTATCAAATCAAATTTAATCAAATGAAAGTTTGCAAACGTTTGGATACTCCTCAGTTTTGCAGTTTTGTGGTCATCAGACTCAGTCACAAGTGTTGAATAAGTGCAGCCTTTTACCCATGCTTTCAACTGGTTTAATTTTTTCCTACTTTTCCTATGTCTTTCGATCTGTCCAACCCACTGGTCCTATCATTCCTTCTTTTATCTTAAATTTACTACTGTTCTCTACCTTTTCCTGCCATCATGCAGGAATAGTGAGTAGGCATTGTAAACAGTTGTCCGAAGAGTCAATCTTTGCATTGAATCAAAGACGTTAAAGGACATGGCCAACCCATGCCATACCAATCACTCAGATCTGATACAGGCTCACAGGTCTGCTTAAAATGTATACAACGTCCCCTTTGCAAACGATAAAGGGACTTCCGAAAAGCAGACTGAAAAACCATGAGGAAAAGGAGGCCCAAGTACAGCAGGAAGCCATGATGTCTGGGAAGAGGAAGAAGTGAAAGCTGAGACAGAGAAAACTCTGTCAGTAACAGATAGAAGAAGCGCATGGAGTAGCTTCAGGTTAATGATGGGATGTGCATTAAAGCAAACAGAAGGCTACAGCGAGCCGTTATACACAGGAACACGGGACAGTGATCGCTGTTATACACGGTTTGGAGGAGATGGCAACCAAGAAGGTGGCATCAGCTAGAAAGAATCTGAAGAACATCACAAAGAAAATCAGGTTCTTAATAAAGAATACAAGTCGAGTTTCAACCATACTTATACAACCATTTTGGTTAATTCATGAGTCCCCATGCATCAGGCTTCGTCCTCTTTATGCTAATTGTAACAGTTTGCTTTAGCTGGAAACAATATGAGATTTTTATTTGAAAGTATACTCCGAACAATTCATCATTTTAACTGTTGGGTATATTGAACAAATAGACTGTTTCATAGGAAACAATTACACTTCACTGCATACAAAGTAAAAGTAAGATTGCCGCTGACATTCTTGTGGTTAAATGCTCTGACCCTTTGTTTGTAGTGTCCGTACTCAGTATCTGTATCACTTTCAGACGAATCCTTCTGTTTAGTCATCGAGTAGTCAATTACAGTACAGTACTCGCTCTCGATTTATTTTCAGCGGATAGTAAACCTGTTGTGATATAGGTAGATCTGGATTTTAATAGCACTTTTTTTATTATTATTATTTATTTTACTAAAACAACAAAATAAAAAAAATAGAACGAAAAATACACATTTCAGCAAAGAGATAATAATAAATTAAATAATAATGATTAAAGTGTGCTTTTCCCATGTTTGCAATCTGCCAGTTAAGTACTCTCTTACTCGATAAGGACAGTTGTGAGCAAAGGTTTCCATTTTTCTTGAAAATCTTTGCTA
>JAOBRG010368659.1:0-11989 GCA_027574985.1 Umimayanthus nakama | reverse complement strand
ACCCTTTGACAGGGATCATTTGGAACCCCCCACACACAAACACACTTTCCCTTTCCAAATAATCTGCCAAATAGTTGCACGAAAAAGATCAAGCTTTTGCAAGTAAGTATTCTTTGTTTAGCTTAATGATACTTATAACAACAATGCATTTTTTGCTTAGCAGTCTTAGTGATACACAGTTTTGCAGATAACGTATAACAGGGTCAGATTAGCTTTATATAAGTTCTTTTTCTTTCCTGGCAAAGAAGGTTTCTATAATTTTCGGCTGGTTTGAACATATCTCCTCCATCATCCTCTGCTATTAAACAGTTTTAAAACCAAGTAACCATGTACGGGCTAGATTAGTCTTTGACCAAAGTTCAAATAGACCAGTTGCGTATTCCGAGTTGCCGCTGATTACAATGACTATAGACCGCTTTTACAGCACGAGCCTCGACCTGACGTTAAATATTCATAAATTCTAGAGTGGATATGAGCTATTAACAGCTCTGTGTATTGTTAGAGATTCAGATATCGCCGATATTTGTGAATATTTAACATCAAGACGATGCTCGTGCTGTAAAGACGAGTCTATAGTCATTGTATTCAGCGGCAACCGGGAATACGAAACTGGTCCATTAATAGAATTGGTGTAAAAATGTAAGCTAATCTTTGGTTTTCTCTTGAAATGATAGATTGCCGATTCCCTTCCGCCAGTTGGTAAGTGATTCCCTCGTGTATAAAAATTGGATCTTAGTTTGTCTCTCTGTGTCAATGCATTGTTCCTGAACTATATCCCGGACGCTATCCCAGTACTATCTAGTTCATCCCTGTGTTGTGTCTTTGCTCTTCGATGTTTTACATACATCTCTTGGTGCCTGTTTAACTGTGTCTGTCCTTCTGTCTGTATCGGCATATATCTGTCATTTTCTGGCTCTCTATTTTATCCCTCTAACCGCGCGTGTGCGTGTGTGTGTGGATTGTTCTGACTGTCTGTCTGTGTGCCCTCGTCCGCCTGTGTCCGCCTGTCTGTCTGCGTGCGCGTCTATTATTTTGCATCATATTGTCAGTGTTTGTGTTAATCTGTTTTGTTTATTTTTTTATTCTGTTCCTATCTTTTATTGTCCGTCTTAACCTCAACTTAGTTGAAGCATTTCAAAAACAGTACTCAAAAACAGTACTCTAAGTGGTTCTCGTGAAAAAAACCATGTATAGTTTATTGGGATTCGGTCATTGTGTCTTACTGTTTTCATAATGCAAAAACTGCAGCAATTGAAAACCAAAGTATTGACTTTAGTTAACACAACACAATATTGGGAACAAACACGATACCTAAACATCTTGTAGTGGATGGCAGTTGGGAAGAATGGGGAGCTTGGTCCTTCGAATGCCCCACAAACTGTTTGCAAGAAAGAAAAAGGTCAAGGTCGAGAACGAGAACGTGCTCCAATCCTGCTCCACTGGGGGATGGACTTGACTGTTAAGGAGAAAGCACCGACTCGCAGAACTGTGGTAAGAACTTTTTAACTTATTTTTGTGCTGCAGTTTTGTTGTTGATAAAATTTTGATGATTCGGAATTGTTCAATCTAAGGTTAGTGCCTTTCACCTTGGGCGGTGTTTTCAGTTAAATTTTGGTATGTAACTTCGTTAACACGAATTGGACACCCACAACTTATATATCAATGGAAAGCGTCTGAAACTATCTAAAATGATGGTGAAACGTTTGTTTATAAGTTTTGTTTGTAACCGAATGCGATCATCACCATTTAAATCAAGCCTTTCACTTCTAGACGTCAATTCGGCTGCCGTTTTCATTTTCCACCCTTTGTAGTTTCTTTGTCAGACAGTAGCTATGACAATAAAGAAAAAATGCTTTCGCAGGGCCAAGTGCGACCACGGTCTAAAATCTGCAAAGCTTTCCAGCGAGGTACAGATTGCATTGATTGGCACCAGCGGTATTTGCTTTCGCCCGTTTTAAACCCTATTCCCCCTGGGCCTTTTTGGACTATCTGAACAGCGATCAGCCATTAAGAAACACGCTAATACGTTTATTGTTAAACATTTCAACCAACCTGGACATTCTGTTGCTGATATTTAAACTTAACCTATTGAAAAACTTAAGCAACTTCCGGGCGAGTCAGATTCAGATGTCACCATCAGACGTTTGGATAGAGAACGTTTTTGGATGTTAGAACTTGGTACAGTGTATCCATACGGACTTAATGACCGGTTACAGAGTGTCGGGAATGTGTCTAAAAATATGAAGAATAACATCAATGTTTTCAGTCTTTTACATAAGCATAAGAAACGAAAAAGAAGCCATGAAGGAAGACGAAACAAAATAAGCAGGTCCAAAATTACGCTTGAAAACCTTTATAGTATTTTTGACAAAGAACACGGCGGAGGTCTACATCATCTGTTGACGACGCTTCATGGCATTCGGTTATCCACATGTGTTACATAAACTATATCTAGAATGTGAACATACGGTAACTAATAATAAAGATAAATGTTTTTTACGTATAGTTCACTTCTAGATGTATGTTGTAGGAGATTATTTCAACGAGTACGTAGCAATAATTGTATACCTAAACCACGACGCCATTTTATCAAGATACATTTTCATAATAAGGGTATAGATAAAGTAAATTTACACAACATGTTACATAGCAAATAAGTTAATTCCAGTAAAGTACCTATTTACTTTAAGGAGAAAGAACCGCTGTAATATCTTTTGATTATATAGAAAGTATTTCTAGAAAAGTATTTAATTATAATCAAACATTACCTGATGTTACTTTAAATAAAGATGGTAATTGGAACCAGTCATGTGATTGCGAATCATCTGCATTTTGTTATGAGCCTCACGGTCATATTATTACCGGTGATCTCCGTATTGTTAAAAATAGAAAACTAAACGCCTGCTGTCGAAAGGACCCAAGTACAAAGAATAAAATACTATCGACTGGGATCTAAATAAAACTATCATATTTAAGGCAGTAGACGATTATGCCAAGAACTGGAGTAAACGAGAAGGTGTACCTGTGTCTGTTCTAAACGAATGGTCGCTCACTCTAATATTGATTATAAGTAATAAGAGAAATTTATGCAAGTTTTAAAAGAAAAACACGTAGTTTCGTATTTCAAAGATTTACACAGTAAATATGTTATAGTCTCAGCAGACAAAGCTGGCAATAATATTATTTTTGTATTTAAGTACTTCTACATAAAGACTCTGATGGACGATCTTGATATTGACTTAAACGGCAATTCTAATGGTACTTATGTGGCACAACGAAGTAATAAAGAAACACAAAGAAACTATGGAAAATGAGTTCAAGATCAAGTTGACCGATGAAGAAGAAAAGCTGCCACAGATGTACTGGATACCAAAACTTCACAAAAAGCCAAACAAAGCCAGATTCATTGCTGGTTCAAGTTAAGTTGTCTAAGTTAATAACCAGTTGCCTTAAATTAGCAAAGAGTCACTGTATTAGTTATTGCAAGACCATCTACGACAGAACCGGTGTGAATGCCATGTGGATTATCAACAACTCATTAGATGTTATCCAAACGATCGGCATAAAGCAGTTTCAAGTAACGTCTGTAACTACGTGGGATTTTTCAACACTCTATACCACCCACTTTACCCGTTTTTTTGTCAGTTTTATGGGACCAACTCTTGCTGCAAAGTTAAGATGTACGTAAACAAACATAAGCTTCAGCTGTTCAAAATTGAATGACTTAAGATCAACCATCACGGTTGCACGATAACTAATATATAGTAGAATAGTACTTGGGCTTGTAAACGACCAATTGCTGAAACAAGGCACTGGATACCTAATAGGCTTTCAAAAATATTTGTCTTCACAATTATTCAGACTCCGCTAGGTTTTCCACTAACTATCGGCACATCTACATTGGGCTAGCCTGCAGGACAGGCGGATTGGGGAGCTGGGGCAAGAAATGACGTGGGCGCGTCATCGCACGAGGGAAGGGGGGAAAAATCGAAAAACCGAATTTTTTTTTTCGATTTTTTCCCCCCTTCCCTCGCGCGATCACGCGCCACGTCATTCCTCGCCCCAGCTCCCAAATCCGCCTGTCCTGCAGGCTACATTAAGCAAGCATTTCTACCGTTTGTCGGTCCAATATGTTATTGGACTTGAACCCTGTTAAAGGTAACCCTGGTTGATACGTGTGCTGAAACTGACCTTGCGAAGCGTATGCGATTGAAAATAACACAACGCAAAAAAAAAAAACCCAATTAAATAAATAGGAAGGAAACCGAAAACTTAATTCATTAATTAATAGTTTTAACTAATAATTAAAATTATTAAGCGGCATAGGAGCCTTGAGGGAGGGGAGGGGGGGAGTGAAATTGACCCACTCCCTCTTTCTTCTTGGTTTTAAGTTTTGCTAAACGATCGATTGCTAAAAGTTTGGTAACAACTGTTCCTTGTTTGTAAGCACATCTTTTGACATTAATTAAGGGAAGTCACGAGTGATGACGTCATTGTGAGAAATCACCCAATTTGTGTGTTAACTGCGAAATCTCTATTTTTCCCTAGAAGTAGAAACTTACTAAATACCGACAATTTCACAATGGAATCTATTTTTTTTCGTGGACTTAAACCGCTAAATGCTGTTTTCTCGTCATTCAAAAGTGAATACTTGAACAAAACCTGAAAATCTAAGAAATCAAGATTGCAGCCGCTTGTGACTCACTAAGTTGACATAAAAATAGAATATCATTTGGAATTGACAGTTATGTTATGCAGACTAAAAACATCAGTGATAACAAACCATTTTTCTGTGCAGGAATTGTCAGATGCTTCGAGCAGTTCCAGACCCTGCAAACAACTGAAGGATTGGCTGTTATTTCATTTGAGTTGGAAAAAGAGCTGTTCATCGTCTTTGCCAGTCGGGGAAAACCTTCGGCTACCAGCTCGGGTCTGATAGAAACAAAGATACCTGTGTATGTGCTTCAGAACAACAATTTTAAACTGAATCAGACACTCAATTCATCCAGTGTCTGGGATGTTGGGTATTTTACAGACCATGGCGATCATTTCCTGCTTGTGGCAAGCCAAAACAATTATTTTGACCACCTGACCTTACTCAGTTTTATTGTTGTGTATAAGTGGGAAGCGGCGAAATTCAAGGAGCTTCAACGCATCACGACCGGCAACGTTAAAGACACACATTACTTCACTATGAACGCGAGAAAGTTTATATTGCTTAATCACGTCGATAAGTACGGCAGGATCAAAGTGTCAATATACAGGTGGAAAAATGAAAAGATAAGTGATGAGGTACAAGCGATTCAAATAGCGTATCCTTCGAGATGCAACACTTTTGCCATTCACAACGTCACCTATATCGCGTGTGGCAAGGGATCGGCTATCGCTGATGCAGTTGAAGTTTTGAGGTGGTCAGGAAAGCAATTTGAACCATTCCAGGATCTCCCCTCGTCGTATGTACAAGGCCGTCCACACATCATCAAATAAAACTTGATTATTAATATTGAAAGTAATTAGCTAACCCAGAGCTGCCAACATGGCAAAGTTTAATCTTTTATGTGCAACCGTTTCAAAAATTTATGGGAGGGTCTAAACGACCTCCCGGCACCCTCCCCCCCCCCCCTTGGGCTAACTTGTTACAATAAATAGCTTGAGCTTCCGATGATTAATGTTTTGCGAAAACACAACTACATTCTTCGGAATTCACAATTCGCGCTTTGGCCATAAAAGGAAGAAAAAAACTCGGTCCATAACTTGCCGTGCGGACCTCGCACTCGGCTAACAAGTGGTATGTAAAGTTTAGTGTAGTCAATAAAATTGATAGAAAAAGTTAGAAACAAATCTCAGAAGAGGTTATAAACAACTACGTCCAGATGTAACACTGGGAAACAGATCTAGAAACTCTGTCACACCTTTCACTTTGTTCAAGCTATGTTGGATATTAACCTACATGTAATGCTGTTAATGCATTTGAAAGTGTCATCTTCATTGATGCAAGACATATTTTAAAACTGATTTGGGAAGGTTTGCACTCTCGTAGAAAGGCTGCGAGTCCTCCCCCTTATTTTGAACTCTGAGTATGAACTGTATACTATAGATAGAAAGTGAAAGAAATCTTTAGAGGTTGGTCGTTTATTCAGACTCAGTTTTGCATTTACTAAGACCCGGAACGCCAAAACACCGAAACGCCGATTTTCTGAGTATAAACCCTATAGATGGAAAATGAAATAAATCTTATGAGTTTAGTCGTTTGTTCAGGCTCAGTTTAGAGCTAATACTCTATATAAAAATACAAAATATCTTAGATAACAACAGGGACCCGTTTTGTGCATGAACTTGGTCGGTTAAAAGAAAGTACTGTAAAAACCTCAGGACCATCAACACTACCCTCCTTGGCTTGACCAGTAAGGCAGAATAGTTATCAGCGGAAGTACCATGATATTATATTGTATTATGATAACGGTACTTCTATTGATAACTGAAATACTTTATTTCATTTCAATGGCTGACTGATTGGTCAGTATGAGGTCCGTAAGTAGCCGTACGGACCTCTAGCTCGAATTTTGTCCAGTTCTCTCTCATCTTCAAAACTTTTCGCCAAGTTTCAAAAACAACTACGCATGCGTCCCACCATGCCGCTGGCACCTGCTACTTTAACGGGCTCGGTAGATAAAATTGTGACCTGACTTTGTGGCAAAACCAGCCATTGTCAGTGGCAATCATTAGCTTATTTACGACCAAAACAGTTGTTGTACTTTAAGGAACACAAAGTGAAGGAAAATACTGCCACCGTTTAACAGAGGGTAAGTTTTTCCGTCAATGTATTTTTAAAATATTAATTAGCTACAAACAGTTGGGTTGTTATCGCAAAAGAACCACTCTATTTTTGAAGAGTTAAAGATTAATCTGTTAGATGACTACGCTGGACAAAGCTTTTCAGTTGGTAACTTTTAATAAGCTTTTGTGTCAAAAATGTTTACTTTAATTTAAGGCAAAAATATTGCTACCGTTTTTCTCATAACATCTTTTTTACAACCCCGATTACGCATTTCGTGAAATAAACCTGAAATAAGCAATAATAATATAAAACTGCTAAAACGGAAACACTGTTGTTAAGGAAGGAGAGATCAGTCCACAATCGCAAAGGCGCGATTTAAACTAGATACATTTAGCAGTTAGAAAAGTTGAGCGTATGCCTTTCGAATTCATTCATAAAATCAGCATCACTAGTACAGTATAAACTACATGGGGTGCTTTAATGTGAATAAAATTTAGTGTAGATTTGCTTAGTATGGTAGGATAGTGAATGTGCGATTTTTAAAACATCATCAAATGATGTCTTTTTTTTACTCTAACCAACCGCTCGACTGTCGGAATAAGACGTCAAACATTTCAGAGAGAATTCATGCAAACCAGGATTTTAGTTACATTATTCTATGTATCAAAATACTAAAGGAAACGTTTTCAAATGCTTGGTTTTGATGTTTATGACAACTACGGGTCAGATATTGCGACTATTGTTTACTCTAGAAGCAACAGGTGTCAACCTTTATCTCGTTGCCAGTCTTCCTTTAATTTCCTGGGTCGATGGGTCGGAATGGAAGAAGAATTCATACGTCGGAGACTTTCTTCGGCTTCATTCGCGCTTCGTTGCTGTTGTCTAATCATCCACATCATTGTCATTATTATTATTATTATTATTATTATAACTTTACTTCATATTCAACAAATATGACGAGTGGGAAGTAAAAAGCAATATTTTAATCACGGCCACTGTTGTTCCGCTGCCACAGAATCACGTGTCACGTCGGTTCCATTCTGTGAAGAGAAGAGATTCTAAAGGAGAGGTTACCTGTAACTGGTGCCCAGTCTCGTTGCGGATACACTGATGATTGGCAGCAGTATCATCGTAATAGGCCTGGTATGCCTCGTTTGCTGCACTTGGTTTCTATGTGTTTGGTCCAATGAGCTCCGAAGGAAATATCACGTGGATTAAAAAACAACGTTGCTACAGCACGCATACACTGAAGTAGGAGGCCGCTGGGACTGATCTTAAACTCGCTGTTTCTGAAACAGGAAACAACGTACGGCAAATGATATATAAGAAAGTAAATATAAATATATGAATAACGAGAGAGGAATTTAACTTTTCAGTTTATTTTGTTTTGCTAAATATTCTAGTTTGCCTGGAGGCTAGGTTGCTTGAAGTCGAGGAAGCACTATACTGGTGTAGTCTTTAAAATCTGTACAGAAAGTGATAGTCTTTTTGCATCTTCATTGATTAAATGTAGCGTAACTTGAGTTGCGTCTTCCACGGCGTATCATCATGTTAGCCGCGTTAATAGTTGTGTTCCTGGTCATGAGCTGTTCATGTTGCTTTTGTTGCTGCTGTTGCTGCCTCTGTGACATTCTTACGTAAGGAGAAACAGACAGACAGACAGACAGACAGATAGACAGACAGATAGACAGACAGATAGACAGACAGACAAACAGACAGACAGATAGACTGAAACACACACACACGCACATGCATACTAGGCTTAAGTAAGTTCTGTCTGCAGAATTTCCAGCAGAACTGATGCAACAATAAAACTGAACCCACAAATAAAATAACAGATTGCAAAACCAAAAACGACTTGACCCAAGTTTTTAAACTTCAAACTAAGTTTAATAATACTTTCCTGGAGTAATCCTGTATTCGACTTCGGTGAGTCTAAAGAGTCACCTAATTAGAAACCGAACATCGCACATAAGTCCAATGTTGCTAAAATAACTTTTCATTGAACAGAATTCGAGCAGAATGACCATGTCCGATTAACAATATATTCGCGTAATGGGCAACCTTTGTGAATTTTGAAATATAAAAAGAAATTAAGAGCAAAATAATCAATTTTTGTGAAAGCAGTCTCAGCTCCGACAGAATCAACCACATTCTCCCTCCACTTTGTCAACTGACATTAATTAATGTAACTATTTATCTATATTTATAAGATTTGTGAAAATAAAACTTGGTGAACCATACTTGCGAGACCCACGAGAGTTACGAGCTAATGTATACACCTAATTCAAAATAGGTTGTCTTCTAATTTGTTGTGTTGTGCATTTCTCATTGTTGCATACCCAGACTGCAACGCACCATGGGTATTTGTCCGTATTTGGACAAATTGAAGTATATAGGATTTATACCGTGAGTAGAGAGCCAATCAGATTACCAGAATTTCATTATCCATTGCTTGGCATTTAATAAATACTTCTTATTAGCCGAGTGCGAGGTCCGTACGGTAAGTTATGGACCGAGTTTTTTCCTTCCTTTTATGGCCCAAGCGCGAAGCGCGCGGGCCATGAAAACAAGGAAGGAAAAAGCGAGGATCCATAACTTGCCGCACGGACCGAGAAAACGAGGCTAATAAGAAGTATTTATTAAATGCCAAGCAATGGATAATGAAATTCTGGTAATCTGATTGGCTCTCTACTCACGGTATAAATCCTATATACTTCAATTTGTCCAAATACGGACAAATACCCATGGTGCGTTGCAGTCTGGGTATGCAACAATGAGAAATGCACAACACAACAAATTAGAAGACAACCTATTTTGAATTAGGTGTATACATTAGCTCGTAACTCTCGTGGGTCTCGGAAACTCAATATCCAGTGTTTGGTATTTAAGAATAACAGATAAAGGAATAAAAACGGGGTCGGTTAATTCTACGTTCTGTGGTAGAGCATTAACGGTTACAACCTTTTTGAACGGATTCCAAGCCTTCACATGTATTACAACTGTCAAACTTTAACCGTCGCTTGCAGACCTACAAGACAATTTTAAAAACGGCAATCTAACTGCACATCCTTATAAAATGTCATTAAAACTTCAATCTGCTGTAAGTCGTTTTAAAACACGTTTCTTGGATATCAAAATACCGGCCAACAAAGACTACAATGGAACGAAGCTTTCGTCTTCAATCGAAAAGTCGGTTTTGGTTTCGGTTTTTTTATTTGTCGAAGAACCCAACTGGTACATGGATTCTAGAGGTGATTTTGATGTTAAAACTAACATTAGTTTCTTAATTGGTTAAATTTGATTCGAAAGTTTAACAGCGCTTCCGTGCCACTCCTGTCTGTTACGCACCGTACACGGTTGTTAAGCGAGCTCATCTTGTAAAGAGATTTGACAAAAAACATCAGTATTTCCCCCGTAATAATTTTTTTCTGTAGAGATGAACTGCCAAAATCTGTTTTAAGATTATTTAAAACATAAAGTGTTTCGGACGGGATGATAACTTTAACCAAGAGAATATAATCCTAAGAGATTATAAGATGCGTTCTCTTAGGATTATACTCTCTTGCTTTAACATAGATTGATTTTATTACTCGGGCCGTAAGGCGCCGAGTTAAGAATTCGGGTCCGTTCCTTTTGTCTCTTTGTCTCGTCTTGGTATTGGGGGCTAGAACTGATTTCGCAAAACGCACGCGCGTTTTATAAGCTAAATTAGTAATTTTTTACGATGACACATGTTTTTGTCTATAAGTAATAGTATTGAAATATTGTTAAAAGTTTTTATTTAACGTTTAAAACGAATTTTATGTTATTTTTATTTTACAGGTTGTCGTATTATGTTTCGTATATTCAGCGTTCGAATTTGACAACACATGTACAAAACATGCAGTATTTGTACCCAAATTAAGCCACAGGCTTGCAGTGCCCTGATCTGATCCAAAAAGTTAATTATTAAGTAACAAAAGTTCTACCAAGCCCCCACTGACGTCGGTTGGGAAATAACAATAAATGCTTGAATTATGTATTTTGCCATATAATACAGTCAAACCTCAATTATCCGGACCCTTGGGGACTGGACCAAATAGTCCGGATAATCGAGAGTCCGGATAATCGAAAATATGAACATTAATGAGTCAACAATGAATACATTTGTTAACCATAACATTTAATCGAGAATCATGCATGAACTTACAATGTTCTAGTAAATCAGTTGCATTGCATTAGTTACGGCGCGTGTTAGGCGCCTGTAAGATCGTTCGAGCATAAAACTTGCCGTAAATTGTCTTTTGACGTGAAAGAAATTCCGTTCTGACTGGAATTTTATACCACAGTTCGGCGTAAGATAGCTTTCCTATGGATAACAAATGTGACTAATTAATATTCATGAAAAAAATGGGTACCAGAAAGGCTAGTCCGGACAATCGAAAAATCCGGATAATCGAGGTCCGGATAATCGAGGTTTGACTGCACTGACAAAAGGTCACGATTCCAACTTGCTGTTCACAAGCATTTTTTTTCTGCATCTCCAACTCATGTGTATAACTTTCCTGTCTTGATAGAAGGGTGCTTATTACATATTTAGCTTACCAAGGGGGATTATTAGGGGGTGGGAGGTGGGTAATAAATAAAGCCTTTGCTGTATACACTGGGTTTGTTCTCTTGTCATTTTTCTCGGTTGAGAGAAGGGTGGGGGTAAGGTTCAACTTATAAATTAGAATCACATGAAATCTCGCGTAAAATCACAGAAATGTCAGTACTTGCAGGTTCCCTGCAGAGTACCTTTGTAGCTGTCTATGAGATTATCGACTCAAAAATAAGGTTGTATATTTTGGAACTTTCAAGTACATGTACACGGCCCGAGTTGGGCTATAACATAGCCTTAATAAAAGACTAACTGTTTAGGGGCGGACCTTCAGGTCTCCAGGGAGTGGGGTGGGCAGTTACCACAAAAAAAATCGCGCAAGGTAAAATGGTAACAAAAAATCGTACAAAAATGCAACTCCCGAAAAAAAATCGTGCAACCTGAAGTGGGGTCATTTACATAACTTGTTTATGGTACATGGCACATTCACAAGTTGCTGTTATAACTCCGATAAGTACATTTAGAACATAGCTGGCAATTTTTCGCGCGCTCTTTGTATGGCGCGAGCGTGCATCTAAATCTCGATAGACGCACGCCCGTGTGTCTATCAAATCGCGTGATTGAATTCA
>JAOBRG010368648.1:0-11990 GCA_027574985.1 Umimayanthus nakama | reverse complement strand
ACTACTACTACTACTACTATTACTACTACTACTACTACTACTACTACTACTATTACTACTACTACTACTACTACTACCACTACTACTACTATTACTACTACTACTATTACTACTACTACTGCTGCTGCTAATAACAAAAAAGAAAAGAATGTTGTTAGCATTAACAGTAGATTTTAGGCTAAGAGAGACATTAGGGTTAAACAGTAGTACATGATGAATTCAAAAGTTGATAACATGTCCATAATTGCTTTTTGAAGTAGTGATATGTTTGTTAAAAAGTAGAATTGTTAAAAACTGCGATTTTCGATGATAAATTTGAACTAAACAAAGAATATGAGTTTTAGACTCGTGCCAACGACAGTACTGCACTGACAACGACTCAGTCTACTTAAACTGTTTTTTCTACCTTCCTAGCTTGGACTGAAAACTTAAAACATAAATCAGTTGATCATTCTTGCCCAGGCTGAAATGATGTGCAGAAGTTTTCAATGCATTCTATTTACAAAGTTAATTTTATTGAAGACGTTTTTTCAATTACAATTAGGACCCAATCCGTATTATATTTTAGACCAATTTTTTAAAATTTTTATTTTTTTATGACTTTTTAATACATTTAGAAACAAACTATTAAACTTACATGTAAGTTTAAATAGTACATTTAGGACCTTTAAAATTACATTAACCCTAGAAGGCATAAGGTAAAAATAGTTGCACGAAGGCATAAGGGGGGGGGGGGTCAATCTGATCCTCCCCCCCCCTCGACTTTTGACACCTTTCATCTGATTGACTTGATATTTGGTATATATAAAGAGCTTTTATTGTAGTTTCAATTAATCGAAACCATATGGTGTTTAATTGGTTTCCATGGTGACCAAACCTAAATAAGTGACGTCACTGAGGTCGCCATCTTGGATTTTCGAAATTTCAGATTTTCGAATTGAACACTCAAAATGGTGAGTAAACATCGTTTAGCAATTGGAATAGACAAAATTGTAAGAAATAGAATTAAGTTGTCAGTATTTAGGCGATTATAGACGCATTTTTAGCGAAAAAGTTCCGTTTTTGTAGGCAAAACACGGGTTTCGTGACTTATTATGATGACGTCATCAGTCGTGACGTAAACTTTTTAAAGTCAGAAGATGTGTTCACTAACGAAGCACAGTTGTGCCAAAGCTTTTGGAAATCGGTCAAAGAACAAAAATTTTAAGCCAAAAAAATCGAGGGGGGGTCAGATTGACCCCCCCCCCCTTATACTTTCTAGGGTTAATTGACATCTGTTACATTTGACTTTGAGGCTCCTAAATGAGCCAGTTATTACAACAATGATAACTTTTTCCATGTATTCAGCTATTTAAAAAAGGTTGTCACAGTCAGTATAGTCGATACTGAAACCTAAAGGAGCTCTGGGGTTCAAGCAGCTCAAGTACGAAGTATTTTATTACTATTGGCATTGACTTTGCAAAACATAGAGTGCATGTTAACCATAATGCCACGGTATTAAAGTAACAACCTTCACGGGCGCGTTTTCACTCATTTACGACTGTACCCAAAGTTCCATTCGGTTCCAGTATCGCCTATTAACTATACAACCTTTTTTGAAATAGCTATATACATAATATGTGCGAAAGACAAGTTGTTGTTTAGCACTTAATTGTGTCACCTTTGATCTGAGGGGAACCCGATACTAACTAAAAACAATCCGGGGCACGAAAACCCAGACACGAACTTAGATGACTGTATTTATCCTTACCTTGTGAAGAGCGGTTTGAAAAGATGTGTTCCATTTTCCCCCAAACCTGTACAAACCTCCTTAAAAGGAAGTACGAATCCATCGGAGAATTGAGCCGAAAATCCCGCGCGTCTTTCCCTCGTAGCGTGAAGCGTCCTCGCCGATCACGTATCAGCTTCCTAAGAGACTGAATCTTCGCGCTTTCTCTGTTTATGTACCTCCCTAGAGATGAATGAAGCATTTCTTGAAGTCTTTCAAGCTTTTCTAGTTTAGCAACAGACGAAAACAGTTCTCCTTGTAGTGATAATGGACCGAGGTTTAAAAGGTAGAGTAGAAAAAGCAACAGCCTAACTGGGTTCATTTTGTCCATTGATGTGTTAAATATTAAAGCTTGGTCATTTAAGCGGTCAGCATAAGTCAATTTACACACATCTGTCGTAATAGAACCAAGTATTTGCGTATCCAATACGAAGGTTTTCTTTCTAGTATAGTCATAACGTTGATTTTAAAAATGTGCACCATTTGAGCACAGACAAGTACACATTATTAAGGCTTTCGTTACCTATCTGACCATAATACTGAAACTTTAGACCCTCAGGTTTCGCAGTCTGTCGATCGAATCAAACAATACGCTGTTGATTGATACACTTTCAGTTAGAGGATCACTATTTTGCTGGGGTGCCGGCATGCGCGCCATTTTCCGGGACTTTAACCCTCTCTCTCAGGTGGTATTTTTCTATCCCTTCTCTCTCAGGAGAAAGAAGGGGTCTTATTAACCTCCCTTCCCCCTTCTTAATATCGCTAATTAATTACCGATTGATTTGAAACTTTTCTTGCACATAGCAAACTTGGTATACTTATTTTAAAATTGATAACCCTTGTTTACCGTGCAAGATAACTTGAGCGGCACGGGCAGGCTGAAGTAGCAACTGCTCCGTGCTCACGGGAGAACAGAATCTTTTTTTCTTGTTCCCAAAGACAAGACGATAGAACTGAAACATGCACCGAAATCAGATCAGAAGGAGCGAAACCAAAATCTTCTTTCTACTTGCTCTACAAAATCGCTCTGATAGAACACGCAGACAACCTGACGTGACACTACAGCCACAGGATCGACTCATGCTGTTCGACGTTCGTAGGTTGTTTATTGTTCATGTGTGCATGGTAAGATGGCGGGAAACGCGTGCTTTGAAGAAGGAACCAATATAGAAAACGAAAGGAAACGGAAGTAAAAAGAACCTTTAGGCTCACAATGAAAATCTTACGCTTTGTAGTGTCTACCGTGCAAAAAAGTGCTCAATGCACGAGGTATAGCTCAAGTTACGCGCTTTCTAGATCATAAAAAATGGGTTTATAGTTACTCAAACGTTTAAAAGTGACTTGAGAAATCACTTATGAAAATTGTGGAGGCACTTGGAAAAAATTATAGTCCATCAGTAGGTTTGTAATTAAAATTTTGACAAAACTGATCAAATTAAATGCATATTTAATACACGTGTTTGACAGTTAGATTCAGGGGTTAGATTGCATTCACTGAATAAAGTCTTGAAATAGGTCTTTTTGAAGTTAGTTTGCAAACGCGTCTTTGCAGCTCCAAAATTTATAGGGAGTGTAAAAGGTACTTGGTGGCATTAAAATTGCTTGAATTTTTGTAGATTTATACATTGTTATTACATTTGTAATGAGTTTTTTTGAAGGCCTTGGTGTGTAGAAAAGTTTGCAGCCGGTAATGTAAAATCAGTTGTCTAGAAAAGTATGTTTTGCCGACTGTAAAAATGGCGCCGAACAAACGCACTCTTCTTTCTCCTTCTGGACAGCACACCTACTACCACGGTTTTGTAAAACAAGTCTATGTTTTCCGCTTTTTCGTAATTGTCATAGCGATTACATAACCTTGCTTACTTTTGCAAACGTCACTCAGTCTAAAGAAATATCAAGTACACATAAAAATTTTCCAAAACAGTAATTTTTGTTTGGTATAATAGAAACAAAGTAAAGCAAAGACAATTTTGTTTATCCACGACAACATATCATTTCTAGAATGATGAATACATTTACATTTTAGTTTCGACAACCTGTCTGGAGGAAATGCATGGGATTCATAAATTTACAAACCAACAAGCTCAATGTAACCTTCATAAAATTATGAATCAATAATCTTGCTAGAATAGAAAGGGATTCATAAGTTTAAGAACCAACAAGCTCACTAACCTTAAAAGAAACTAATAACAATATGAATCATTGCGCGCGCTAGATTAAGATGGTGCTCGTAAATTTATGAACCAATAATTTCGCTAGGCTAGGACGGGACTCATAAATTTATGAACCATCTGACAGGTTCACTACGATGCTATTCCTATTTTTATGATTTTACAGAATTACTTTTGCCGTTGCAACCTGCTTGAAGCAAATGCGCTTTGCGTTACGGCAGAAGGAAACAAAAATTATATATCTATCTGTCCTGTTCCTGACCAGATAGTTCAACTCTTGACAATCTTCGTCTGTGCTTCCAGTGTCGCCCGGTGTCGCCTTTTTCTAGCTAAGTCGTGCGAGGCGAAGTGACCATAAAGGGCAGCCTCTCTGTAATTGAACCGCTTACTATATGCTTAACTCGACCCTTAAAGGCATAGGGGAAGGGGGTTGGGGTGGGGTCAATCTGACCAACTCCCCCTAACTTTTAAGGCTAAAAATTTTTGTTCCTTGACCGATTTCCAAAAGCTTTAGCACAACTGTTCTTTGTTTGATAGCACATCTTTTGACTCCAATTAGATGACGTCACGACTGATGACGTCATCATAATAAGTCACAACCAGTGTGTTGCCTACAAAAATGGAATTTTTCGCTAAAAATGCAACTATTATCTCCTTAATACTGACAACTTCACATTACTTCTCACGATTTCGTTTATTCAAATCGTTCAATGCTGTTTTTTCACCGTTTTCAGTTTTTAATTCTAAAATCTGAAAATTCGAAAATCGAAGATGGTGGCCGCAGTGACGTCAATTGTTTGAATTTGGTTGACATGGAAACCAATTTAACACCACATAGTTTCGATAATTTGAAAGTACAATAAAAGTTCTTTATATGTACCAAATATCAAGTCAATCGGATGAACTGTGTCAAGGTCGAGTATGCCTTCGTGTAACTTTTCACCTTATGCCTTCTAGAATTAAAGTCCTAATTAGCAGGAGGTTCAAAATCTATTCGGGTGTTAAAATTAAATACTTCGGTTCCTTGGCACCTGGTCGCTAATCGAATGTTGTTTAGTTTATTCAATTCGTCGAATAATTACAAACAAAAATTAATATGAAAATAAATTGCAGGGCCTAACAAGGGGAGGAAACAGGACTTGCGTCCCAATTGAGACGTAGCCCCTAACTTTATGGAAAACAACAACAACAACAACAATCTTTATTCGACCCAGAAATTAATGCAAGATAGAAATTACATATAGAGTACAAATTAAATAGTGTAGGGTACAGGACGTCAAAAAAAAACCATAAGGGCTTGTCTAAGTTGAACGTCCTATCCTACACAAGCTATCCTACACAAGCTATTATACGTGCAGACACAGACATACACACACTCAAATTACAAAATAATGGGAAAACAAGCCAAAGTTACAAACTAAATTGACATAGATTAGCTTGTCAACAGTGTCAAGCGGTTTGTTAATTAATCAAACCGTATTTAAAAAATGTCTTTCGGTTTGGTCCAGAGATCCGACGTTCAATTTTTTCTTTGAAGAATAGTCCGTTGTGACAAATTAAAAGCAGTCATTCGTACGCGTGGGTTAAACTGTCTTCAGGACATTTAGGTATTTGACAAAAATGCTAAGTGAACTTGTTTTGCAAGAAAAGATTATCATAATTTGATAGAAGCAGTTACATATTTCTATTTTTTTGTTTGTAATAAAAACGTTGCAACTAAAAAAAAAATTAGCTCAGTTTAAGAAGACATTGAATTTTTTGTTTTTACATGCAAGCACTAAAGTTGCAATCGGCGTTGTATAAAATCTTTAATTAAGAAGAGTTTGACTCTCACCTTCTTAGCAAGATTTCGAGTAAGGTTCAACAATATTACAAAATCGTTTGAGGGAAGCGTCACGTATCGATTTCTACCACGACAAACGTCATTGTGACGTTTCTCTGACCCTCCAATCCCCTCCCCACGGCATGAGAAAAGTCACGCTAAATTATCGATGTTTGGCTTACCAAAATTGAACACCCCTATAAATGAACTCTCCTCTACTACATTTGTTAGAGTACGAGGCAGGAAGCAATACTAAACACGATAATACAATCGACAGTATGTATACTGTTTCTTTATTTAACTGACTGGTGAATGGTTCATCATACATACTGAAGTGATGATAAATTGCCCTCCGCTAACAATCAAATATCACCAGGAATGTGAGTTCATGATTATGTACGTTTACTGCTACCTGTATGTTATGGAATCAATTTATACTGATTACACGCCATACCATGTGCTAAAGAAGTATCTATCACGACAAAGTTTGCAATTGCTCATGAATGCCCTATGCAGAAAGTCTAAAACAATAACAAAAAAAATCAACTATGTCAAAATGTTATTGCAAAACATAATTAAGATCTTCGCCAGTCACTCACGTATTGATATATATAAACTTGTACTGCTTTGTGCTGCGTGTCAGCGATTTGATGATCATCTAAAATGGTTTGAGCTCAGAATGAGGGCTTGCGCGATATTAACTGGTTAGTTGTTTTCTGTGTATGATTTAGAACTAATTATCGATAACTACCACGAAGTTTCCATTTAGAAACGTCATAATGCCATCCCCCCCTTCCACCACCACCACCATCCAAAGACTTCATAATGAGGTTTCTCGTAGTCAGATTGGTATGTAAAGCTTCCCTAAAACCAGTATTTTGTTAAACCCGAATGTAAGGTAATGTAATGTTCAATTATGACAAACATAAACCAGCCCCTGTAAAATTACTAAAATTATTTGGTATATCGAGATATGATACCTGTAGACAACGTAGGTTAAAGTCAGTTGCTGCTAACTGAAGACTAGTTTTCTCTTTTGGAAACAATGCCAAGCTCAACTAGCGCTGAGTGGTGTAGGTGTGTAACGGCCGTATCATTCTGAACGCTGACCGGTACAACTCGAGAGGACCGCGGGCAGCACAATAGCTCGTGAAACCCTTGGCGATAGTTTGTGCTGAATGTGTAATATATCATCGGATTGATGGCTGTGTAAATATAGTTTATATACCTAACGCCTAAGTAAAGCTGCTTTCTCGAGTCACATGACAAGTTCAAGCCAGAATAATAATAATTGATAAAAATGTGAACATAGTATGGTGTCCAAGACAAGATGAACAGAACCTCTACAGCTATCAACATTAGAGCTACCCTTCGGTTCTCTTTTATCCTCGCATGAAGTTGTGCTTCTGTTGCAACGTGGAGAAAAGATTTTCCCTTACGATGGAGAGAGATTAATATTGCTGTATAAAATATCGTCAGTAATACGAATGGAATAACCACAAAAGTGACCAAGAGACTCATTCTATCGAATTTATACAGATCTTCCCACTTAATGAAGACTTCTGTTAACTCGTAGTCACAAAAGCCCTCATTAGTTAGCTTATAGGCAAAAAAGTAATATACAAAAAACACAAGAGAAAAGATCCATGTGAAACAGATAAGTCTCGGAGTTGTTTGTCTCGAGATAAGAGGTGATTTCAATGGGTAGACGACGCTCCAGAATCGTTCAGCAGCAATGAAAACCATACTTTGGGAAGAGACGGTCACAGAAACCTCGTCTGCGAGATGGACAACTTTACATAATATGTCACCTATCACTCCGCCCACCGGCCACGCAAGCCATCCAAGGTATGCCTCCTTTATTCGTCGCGGCAGCACAAACAGCGGAACGAGAAGATCAGAGACCGCCATATTGACAATGAAGTAGTTTACAGGTGTTCGAAGCTGATGCTTTTGGTGGAAAATGGCGATAACAAACGCGTTTCCAAAGAAAGACAAGACTATCAAAACTGCATAACCTATGGTTATTAGTACTTCATCGATGACGTTAAAAGAACCATTCCAAGGTTCACAAATATCGAGACTTCCATTATGTAGAAGCGAAACGTTTCCAACAGGGATACGAGAGCTCAAATTCCACATTCTTTCTGAAATAGAAAATAACACACGTTAGTTACTAAGAGACGTTACGTTTGCTTTCTTTTTCTAACGATTTTTTCTTTGTTTTTTTTCGTAGTGATCCGGTTTTGTTCTTTTTTTACTTTAGTTTTGTTGTGCTCTATACAGATATTTTAGAAGACCCTATAAAGGATCTCTCGTGCCAGCATCTGGCAACCTTTCGAGGCGTTGACGAATAGATAGTGCTTAGAATTGCATCGTTGTTACGTTCTGCTTTACAGTACAGACCATATTTTCATTCTTGTTTATTCTGTCCTTGCTCTGTTCTTTAATTTGTGTTGCTCTGTTTTGTGTTGTAATGTGTTTTGTTGCTCTGTTTTCCATAGTTACCCATCTGTTCCACCGGTTCCAGTTTGATAAGTTGCGGAAGACATTTTTTTTTCTCAGTGTTTAACTCCGCTCGTAGTATCAATTTACTACGGAATCAAATGCAATTCAAGTGGAAAACAAAGCAAAGAGAAAAAATTAAAAAGGACTATTTAATTCAATTACTACAGGCATACCGAATCTTACAACTTGAACAAAGAGTAAGGGTTTTATACCAAGAATTTGCACAACCTAGTATTAAGAAAGGATGTTTCATACACCAGCTGACTTTTACTGAAATAAACTAATCTATGCAGCAAAAAAACCCGAAATTGTTTTTTGAACGTATGAGATGGCTGTAGACATAAAGTATTCTGACAAGAAGTTTATGTTGCACGATCACTTGAAGAGTGATGCAGTGAACGGCTGACTACATGTGCACTTCACAACTGATTAAGATTTTGAAAATTTCGAATGTAAAATTTGTAAGGTTCGCATCTTACTAGCAACAAAGGAAAAGTCAAATGTTGCGAGCAAAGTAAGTCCCCTTCTCTTTATCCAGGCAAGTACGTTGTACATATTTCGTACAAGTCGTCCAGTAGCAACCCGGATGCTCTTATCTTTTCATTTAAACAGTATAGTGTTGCAGTATAATAAGCTAACTCTTAATTTACCCCTCCGACCTGACATATGATGAATATCGTTACCAGACAAGTATCTACAAAGGCTAACCTTCCATGTTGCGCATGTAGCTTTGCTTCGAGTTCTGCCAGTTTTTAGAATCAGTAACGGCTTCGATCAAGTTTGAATACTTGTTGATTTTCCTATATATATTCCAAACTTTACAACTGGAGCCTTCATGTCCGTCACATGTAATGATAACTGGCGACTTCATGTCGGTTGTATTTTAAACATTTATGATAACTGAAGACTTCACGTTGGTGATGCTTTTCAAATATTTCGGAGAATCTTGCTTTGAGCCATATTAATAACCTTTCTTGAAACATCAAAGTTTACCGGCTGCTGCTGTTACCCGCTTTATGAAGCCGACTCCAACATCAACATCGACATTCAGTCGCTCGTATCCTATCGCTTTTGACTTTTTAAGTAAACTCAAGTAGACAAGAGATGCATCGCAAATGGATTTTGCCCACAAGAAACGTCAATCAGCTACGTTTGAGGGTGGGGAAGGCGATGTTTCTCTGTGACACGTCGTGGGACTACTCGACATTTTTGTTAAAATTTTTGGATTTTTTGGAAACCGATATTGGAAAAGCTAGGGATGTAAGACATTTTTTCCCTTAAGTTCATTCGTCAGTTTCTTCTTTTTTCACAAATTCAGTTGTATTAATTGTCTTGGATTAGACATGTTTTAGATTTGGTGCACAGACTACTTTGTGTGTGCTAAAGACTGCCCTGTATAAACATTCACCGGCTTAATTGTCCCGAATGCTTTGCCTGTAATGATCTGGTTAGTCCACCAACTTGCTGCTATTAATGTATCTTGTTGTGCACCCTAAACTTATATTTTTAGCTTTCTTTAGTTATTTTTGCTTTTTAACTTAATCAAACGTAATGCATTTGGGTTTCTGGTATTAGTTTTTTTATGAATGGGCACTGACTTAATTTGGGGCCGCGCTCAGTTGTGTGTGCTTTATATAAATAAACAAATAAATGAATATAATAAACAAATAAATAAATAAATGAATACATAAATAAATAAATGAATGAATGAATGAGTGAATAAATAGATAAATAAAAAGCATCCATAGCAGCTATTAGAACACAATAAATTCTATAAAAAATTTCTTTCGTTTCTAAGGCGGAAGGGGACGGAGTCTCGTGAGGAAGGTAAAGTTGACGTTTTTTGGTGGTAAAATCGATATGTGAGGCTTCCCTAAGCTAGCTAAGATGTACACGCTGTAAAGAATGCAACACCGTTTCCAGCTTGGTGTTGTTTTGTTACGTCATGGCATGATTAATGCTTCATCACTTGAGTTTTTAATTTATTAATAACTTCATTCTTCAAATATAAAAGTATCATAACGCAGTTCAGCTTGAGTTAGATATCAATTAATTTGTAAAATTCAATTGTGTTCAACTATGGCAAGAGAGAAAAAGTGGAAACATGGTCAATATATGTAGTTCCTTTTACATGCCGCGTTTTGCAGCACTTTGCTGGTCTGCTTTCCTTTCTTAAGTTTTTTCGGCGCCTTTTTCATGGCCGGCAAAACATATAAAAGACTTGCTTGTCAATTTTCTCTTGTTTTGATACTGATCAAACGAAAAATTCGTATTTTCCGTATAATATAACAGCAAGACATGTAAAAGGAAGCAAAGGGTCTAGACACAACTGACTGAGAACACGACTATTATTGATCACCGGTTAAAAAAAACCCATACCGTCCTCCATAAGATATCGCGGATTGAAACAGACGGAGAGACATTTGAAATGCATTTCCTGACAAAATTTGTCAAAAAATAGACAGATAAATCCACAATAACTCCGTTTTAAGATAGTTTTCGGGTTTCTTCTCTTTTTAATTGTGTCGTCGATTTCCAAAAAAACTACTGATTCTTATTTTCAAACTGTTTTTAAAATATGTTATATTCATCCTTATACTTTATTCCTTAGCTGCACAGTTTTCTGCAGTTGTTCCTTTAGGTGCTATACCACACACAACCTTTTGTTATCTTTAAATGCCACCTTTTCAAATAGTTCAAAAGAACATCCTCATGTCCCTAATCTTAGTTTGTCTCGGTAAATCTGGTTTAAGCTGAAAGATGCCTTTCAAACAACGACAAACTAGATAATGTTTTCAAAACTTGAATCCATATCCCAGGGTTACAATTGATGACAGTGCTGAACGAGCAGTGTTTATGTTTGTAGACGAGAGTGATCATTCATCACGTGACAAAAACAACCAATCACAAAAAGTCAAAAAGGAAGCGAAATTGTTTGCAAACCAAAGAAGAAAAATACGGTTTTTCAAACAAACATTTGCTTGAATTCATACTTTTACGACTTATAAAGTTAACCGAGTAGCTGGAGAAACTCCATGAGAAGCTTTATTGTTAAAGTAGGCACAATTTAGTATCGTTTACAGCTCGTGATCAAACTTTTGTTTCTTGGGGTAATGTTTTTTGCCGAATGGGCCTTGGTCTTCTAACCATCATATCTTGAAACGAAATTAATCTAGATCAAAAAAAATTTTATACACTGAAACTTTACTTCATATCTAATTAAAGTATCTGGTCGCACATGGTCACTCGTCTTACCGTTTTGCTTTTTATAATTACCTGTCTGATCCTAATTTTACACACATCAGGTACACTTAAGTTCAGTCATTAAAATCAGCGCCGAATAAGCTAAAAATTTTAATGTAACCATAGTGGAATGATTTTAAAAACAACAAGGTCCAAGAATAATTTAATCTCGTCTGAAATTAGTTCGTGAAATTGCTAGAGCTGACTTCATTACTTGGTCAGCTCAAATTGAAAAGAATCTGAAGACTACAAGTACAATGAAACACAAAGCTGCATGTGGCGATCGCCGATTTACTGTTTGCTCTGTAAGTCAGAAAGTTTTCAAAAAGAATTATATGTTAGAGAGGCCTCGGTCAGCATATTCAGGCCGAGGTCACAGTTTTTCCCTATACGGACCTCCCAGCCGGTAAATAACTTGTTTATTTTTTCCTCCAACGGACAAGCACATCAAGGGGCGAACCAGAGGCGAAGCAACGCA
>JAOBRG010368637.1:0-11992 GCA_027574985.1 Umimayanthus nakama | reverse complement strand
ATGACTGCACACGGCCAATCAGAGCGCGCGAAAAACACTATTCACTGGTTTGGTATATGCTAACCTAGGATATTCCTTTCTCGCATGATTCAACACAGAAACTGGTTTCCAGAAAGTTTAAGTGAAGCTCAAATTTTAGAAATAAATGAGAAATCCATCTCAATCAATTAAACTAAGCAAACAAATTTGGTTTGGGTTTTTTCCAGGGTATAAAAGTTTTGTTTTCAGAAATCACACATCTCAATTTAACAAGGGACACAGAAGCTGTAACACCAACATGAAACAAGTGTCAACTTCTGGTTTGTTTGCAAATTCAAAACAATGGCATAAAAATACAAAGATTGCAATTTTTTACCTCACTGATCAATTCATTGGTTTGGTATATGCCTATGTAGGGTAATTATTCACCTCAGTGTCAGTGAAAAGCCTAGTATATTCACCAGTATATTCACCTCCACTTCGGTAAACAACTGCTCACTTTCAGGGTTCCAAAGACTTACTTTCTGACAGAAGAGACTGGGACCCCCTTAAATTCTATATAATACCATATTAACTATGTCTCTATCAAAATAGAACAACTCTATCTGGTAAGGGAAGTAAAACAACACATAGTCGTTTGATCTGTTAAAACTGCAAGTAGGTACAAACATTTAGATCTCACATAAAAGAGTCTAAAGTTAAAAGGCAAAGTAAGGTGTTTTTGTTTGAAGACTTAATACAAACTTCAGTTGTGTATTATAAATGTATCCTCACCTTCATCTGAATTCCAGTGATTTTGTCGGTAAGCCGACGTCCTAGTTCCATAAATAGCTCGACTTCCCTTGTTTTCCATGTCCACAGGAGAAGTGTTCATCGCCTTGGTTGGCAGAAAGAGCTCATCTGTATCATCATGTTCCGTTGTACCATTCTCATGTGGCATCGCCGCTTCGTCTGATTCCTCCATTGTGTTAAAAGTGAAACTCAAAACTTTAAATAGACTCCACACTTTGTTTCAAGAAGATCAATTAACCGTTGAATTTGAAATAGCTGATATAAAATTTACATTTCTTTTCATAATCATACTTTTCAAGTTGTGCCAGCAGTGGTTCTAAGATGGTGGTATGAATTAAGTTCTTTTGCCTGCACTCCGAAGCTCACAGACCCAAGCAGTATTCTATCTTGTGTATTTGCCATGACACCATGTCGACATTCCAGAATAGCAGGTGCCGATGTTTTCCTCAGGCGACAGTCATTACGCACAAATTATTTGATCTCCAACGATGATTGATGTCAAGCAATTCTTGCAAACAAAGAGGCGGTATTTTCTCAGAAACAACACCAAAACGCGACCAAGACAACCAAATGGCCTCAGAATTTTAAAAGCGATCGAGAACTCTGGATATTTGCGGTTTTCATCTAAACCTGATGAGAAAGGAGCAGCTTTTTTGACAGAGTATAAACTTTATCATAAACAAACGGCGGCCATGACAGCACTGCTTGGTAGCCACGCAAATACTCACAGACAAGTTACTGCGTTACAACCGGTCAGCGGATTGTAACAGTGCAAAATGGCGGACGAAAGAGCGTGAAATAATCTTTGCACAACTATTGGTACTTTGTCTGTCTCACAACACAATTAGCAAACATGCTTTGTTCACATTTTTTTAAACTACTTGCGCTCCGTTCAACGTCTAGGAGATCGGTTCCAGGTTACATTTATCAGGTAAGTACTAAGTGGGCCTTGTGCTTCCTTGATTTCATCGTTTTCCAGGAAGAACTCAAGAAGTTCTTGTCTGACTTCATCACTTCATGGTCTTCATGTGGCCGCATATTTTTCAAACTTCCCTGACTTTATTACTCGCTTACTTATTTATGTCTAAGTTCTCGTTGTCTTACAACTATGCAGGGTGCTAAAATAATATCAATAAAAAGACATTTTACAGTTCTGAGTTACAAATTCCAAAATTGTTTTTTTCCTTCCATAATCAACCGTTCAACTTCAAGGATAACTTTACTTCACTTTACTTTACTTTAATGTGTTTGTGCGACCTATTCAAAAATTCTTCTTTTCAAATACATAAAATATAATTGCTGCTTTTATCTTTTGATCAAATAAGTGTTGACAGGTCAAAAGTAAACTAAATTGGTGTTCTTTGGGCGGAAATTCTATTTGTATTGCAAAAATAATGTGTTGGCTACCTAACATGAGTCCTTTGGTCACTGTAGCATAGCAGGAAGATAGATAATTTCAAGGTTTTGTGAAGGGTGGTCCAAAATCATCACTTAGGCCGTTTTTGCACCGAGCTCTTCATATATTTGCACAGCGCAATTTCGATGAAAGAAAGTTACATCGTTTTGACTTTGGCTTCAAATGCCTCATTGTTGTTGCTATATGAAATCAAGGCACTTAGTAGACTGTTCAGAATTTGATTGTTCTAGGCAGAAAACTGAAGTTGTTTATGTTGTTTCTAGCTTATGGGATGTTTAGGTGTTTGTTATGCATGTGACACAACTGCCTTTTGGGTTGAGAAAGATCATCCAGGGAGGAGATTTACCAATGAAATTAATCCCTGGTCGAAGAGACAGACAATTGTGGCTCCCCTGCAGGACTTTAGGTCTTTCCATCCCAGGGTCTGCATGTGGCCTCTGATTGCCCGTATAAGTGGCATAATTACTATATAGTTGATGCAAACTACAAGTACATGGGTATTGAGTTAACTTCGGCAACAATAAAAAAATTAACTTAAAACACTCTCAAAATACAGAAAGTGTTATTTCTGAAAACCAGGGAAGGGCAGAAAAACATTTTTGTCTTAAAAAGCACATTTTTTATTCACAACCCTGGAATGAGAATGGTTTGTACAGATTCCTTTTGCAACATTCTGTTCATTCTGCCCCTGAGAGCAGAATGGATAGAAAAGCATTTTGTCCATTCCAGAATATGAATGCAGAAAAAAAGAATGTGCACATTTCACATTCTGGCCATTCTCATTCCAGAATTGTGGGTAAAAAATCATGTTCTACGTTTCAGTGGTGCAAAAAAAACTATCTTTTTTTTAATTGAAGGTTTTTTGTTTTTAGTTATTGTCTGCTTTGCCTTACCACTCTACTGTTTTTAGTTGAAGAAGTGTTATTAAGGCTGTTATTAACTTATTTATATTTTTTTATATTGCTATTAATTATATTTAAAAAACAGTTTGTCAAGTTTGTACTTCTGCTATTTGCAGAATTTTAGAAACTTTTCAAACCAAAGGTTCCTCCCTCAAGTGTCACTGTGCAACAAGCGATTAACCGTACTGCGATCAGAATCTGGATCTAAAGGTGAAAGAGTTAGTGATGAAGCTTTCAAGAAATATGCTAAACGAGGGCCAGTGACCTGGATGTCTTTTGTAGCATTTTTATTGGCAGGAGGTGGAATTTTGTGGTATGTTCGACATTTAAAGGAAGAGAAGGAAAAAGGTATATACTGTATAAAGTTGTTCTAATTAAGTGTCGCATTTGTCCATAAGATATAGAACAAGGCACCACCTTGGTGAAAAGTTCTATGTTCAAGGTTTGTTAGCCAACTAGAAATCTTTTATTTCCTTGGGTTTGGGGAATTGTTGATTAAGACCTGGAATTCCTCAAATAAACAGAATGATGCATTTGGCTAAGAATTATCTTGTTAGTACCGGTAATTAGTTTAAGCATTGCCCTTAATTAAATTTTGGCAAGTTCAAGTGACTCTCAGTGCTCTTATACAGTCATGTAAAGTTTGTAAGATATAAAGAAAAAAACATAAAGTAAGCAAATCTTTTACATACTTTACATGTAATTGAAAATTTGAAAACCATAACTTTACATGGAATTACATCTGATAATAACTAAATTGCATTATATATGAATGAGGCTTTCGTTCACTTCAGTTGTTGTCAATGGTATGAATTTAAAACAAAAAGATATTGCCATGAAAGGGGTTCCAACCCACACCCCCTACCCCCTACACTGCCAAAACAACCATGCTAGCAACACAGCTATCTTGTGGATTGTTGATGTGTACATGAGTTTTCCCAGGAACTTTTCTTTCTAGTTGGTAGGATGGGATGATCCAAAAGGATAAAGGCTTGTTGTAATATTTTTATATTATATATTAAATAAACCCAGCAATCCATCCTGTATATAAGGTTAGTACTATATAACATACCTGACTAGTCATCAGTGAGACAGAGGTTCAAATCCCATTCGTGGCAACATGTTTTTTTTCAAACTTATATACAGGGTGGGTTTCTTGGTTTGTTGTGTTCCATATAATATTTACAAAAAGTTGTAACACGCAGACATAGTTCACTAGTGCAGAAATTTGAGGAAGAAAAGGAGAAAAGGTTTGAAATGGACTAGAAAACTACCAGAGTTAACAGAAGTAGTTTGGACTCGTGATTGACTTAGTTTCATTTTTCTACTTGTTTTAGCAAAGGAGAAAGAAAGAAAAAGATCTCTTGGCAAAGTATCACTAGGAGGCCCCTTTAGTTTAACAGACCACACGGGAAATGCAGTGACAGATAAGGACTTTCGTGGCAAGTGGCTACTGCTTTACTTTGGGTTTACACACTGTCCTGACATTTGTCCTGAGGAACTTGAAAAGATGGCACAAATTGTAAAAAGTGTAGGTATGTATGCTTCTTTTTAAGTGTTACTGTTTAGTATACATGTGTATAGGTCATTTTACATGTTGACTGCAAAACAGCCCCATCCTTGCCATTAGTCCCAAAACTGAGGTTTTTATCAATTTTGGTGCGTTGCCATGAAATAGGAGAATAGGACAATCTTGAGACTCCTGGCTATTCTGACAAATTAGATTATACAATGTATGTACGACCATGTGCTGTCAGTTGTGAGTGTGTGTCTGACTATAAGTTATGTTTGATCATGTGTATACTTCTGTCCAAACATGTTCAGAAGTGTAAACTTGTCTGTGTGTGTCATTTTTTCGGTTACGTAAGACATCTTCCAGGACAATGTTAATGTATATTGAAAATGCATAGTATGATAATCTTTGCTGGTTTTTTTGTTGTCCTTTTCAAGATTATACATGTGATAATTCCTAGAATTATCTCATCTGTTTTTTATTTCTTTAGTAATAAAAATGTTTGCAGTAATACAGTTGTAAATATATTAATACAAAACAAAAATTACTGACAAGCCCACAATCAAATGAGGACTATAGTAAATATTGGTACAGTTGATCAATTAGACATTTGTCTGACAATAAACTACAGTAGCAATATATTAGATACAGCAACTTTTATGTCTTGCAGATAATACAAAGAACATTCCTGGTGAGCTTCAGCCATTGTTTATAACTGTGGATCCTTCAAGAGATGACGTGAAGGCAGTTGCAGCATATATCAAAGGTACATCAGTTTGGTTGAATGTCAGTATACTAGTTTCCAGTAGTTAGTTTCCTTCACGAGTCTCATCTACTGAGAACCCCATCCCTAGTACTATGAAACAGGTCCCGCGTTGAGGTAGGGGCTTTTTAAAAATTATAAAGAGTTAGGGGTTATATACAACAAGGGGCACAGAAATCCATATTCAGGATCTTTCTGCAGCCATGGCTGATCAAGATGTCTGGCACCGTATTTTAAAAACTATTTTGGCTGAGGCCGCCAGATGATAATGATACATGGTTGGTTAAAAATCAAGTCTGAATATTTGGTTTTCTCAAAACTATAAGATTTTTTATGACTCAAAGTGTTCCTAAAACAATTTGAACATGTCACGTACTGTCCAACTAACTAACTGTTTTATTTTATTTCATTTTATTTTACTTTAATTCATCTTGTTTATTTTACCTTGGTTTATGTGACCACCACCCAGCTATAAATCCTCTTGAGATGGGTAGCTGAAGTGGAAAATAAATAAGATATCAAATAAAGAAATAGAAAATAACTGCTCCTTATCTTTTTCTATCAGACTTTGAGGTTCCTCGTCTGATTGGCCTAACTGGGACAAAAGACCAGATTCAAGCTGTCACCAAATCATATCGAGTCTATTATAGTGCTGGACCAGCTGACGAGGACAATGATTACATTGTAAGTTCATGCAGTTTTGTTTATTAATTAGCTTAATGTTTTAAATATTAATGAGTCATTGGAACTTAAGATGTTGCAATTTTATGAAAACCCAGCCAAGGCCTTGTGATTTGTGTTTCTTCAAAATTTGGTATGTTTTGCAATTTTTGACCTATGACATTTTAGTAGTTATGTTGCAGCTTCTTACAAGCAAACGGGAGGTGTAGCTCAGTTGGTTGGAGTACTGCCTTTGGACATAAGAGGTCCCCAGTTTGATCCTTAATGATTGCAACAACTGTTTCGAATTTCTTTTGATCTGCATGGTATTAGCTTAAAAAATGAAACGGAGCACTGACTCAGGAAGGAGATAAAGTGCACATCTATTTATCAATTTAATTACAAATTCATCAGTTAAATTGTTTAAGAAAGTCACTTTACTTTTACCTCTGACTCATTAACAGTGGTTAAGTGGCTTGCATATTACGTGTAACCTAACGTCTGCAAGTTTAAACCCAGGCTGATCACTTTTTGTGTCCTTGAGCAAGGCACTTTTAATACTTGACTTATTCCAATCATCTCAGCAGTATATGCCAGTACCAGATTGTGCAGAGAGAGCTTAAACCTACTATGGATTACATATATACAGTACAGTGTCACAGCGGGTGGGGGGATCACAAACCTTTGACCCCAAAACCATAAGCAAGCGCCATTCCTATGAGCTGCCTGGGAAAGGACTTACAAGCAACTTAGGCTCAGTGAAGGGTTAACGCTGGAAACGTCAGCTAAACACTATATCCCACAGGCGAAAAACATATCATATCAACTTTTGTTGATCAAAACCCATTTATTCAGCATATTCGCCCATGCAGATAAAACAGTTTTTTTCAAAACTAGTCTCTGAGTGACCCAATGACTTACTGTTTCTTTAGTTTTAGATTATCTACACTCCTAATCAAGTCCTGTCTGTTAATTTGGCCTATTCATTAACTGCAGGTTGATCACACAATTATACAGTACTTGGTGGACCCTGAAGGAGAGTTTACAGATTACTTTGGACAGAACAAGCAGCCAGATGAGGTCTCAGCTGCCATAATTAACAATATGTTAAAGTTTAAGTTGAGTAAAAAGTAAGCTGAGAGAACTTTACAGTGCACATGCTACTTCGCTGGGGAATATCGTCCATTTGTACCAGTTTGATTGTAATTAGACAACAAAAAAGACAGATCTTAAAGTCTTAAATAAAGTTCCCCTAATTTAGCTGCGCTAATGAAATCTCAAAAATGAAAGAAACTTTTCGCCGCGAAGAAAAATCTGACCTTTATAAGGGTTAGATATCTGTGGAAATATGAGCAGTGGCAGTCATCAGCTGAATGTGAAACAAGATTTATGACATCCTTTACCCATGGAGACCCAGAAGTAGATTTTGAAGGTGAGCGAAAAAAGAACTTCAAGGTGAAAAGAAAGTAGCAGGAGTTGAGGTGGCGCTTCTCATTATATCTGCCCTGTGATCAATGTTCACACAGACGTTTACTAACCTAGCGAAAATGTTGCGATAAAGTTGCAGACATGCAGACACAGTTGAAAACTTGTTTTATGACTGCTCTTCGTTGGTCTGAATCGTAGTGTCCGATGCCAATTTAGAGGCGCGATGGTAGCTCTGTTGTTTTGGATCAATATATATTCCAAAAGGTTTCCTTTCTCAATATACTTATTTTGTCTAAAAGTTTGCTAGGTCGGGGTGGGAGATGAAAGATAAAATAAAACTGAGAGTGAAACAACATATGATTGTATGCTTACTTTCTCCTCTTTCTAAAATATAAGAACACACCATTTGCACTTTCTTTGAATAAACCAATCATCCACCGCAGCCTGCGTTTTATGTCTTACAAAAGTCGCGCCTATGGCAGGGAACCATAGAAGAGAAGCTAAGAGATTCCTGCTTCTGTTCTGTAAACTACCGCTCGAGACACTGTTTGGGAAACTCCCTAGAACGCGCAGATCAGCGGAAACAACTGCTGAAACTCTAGTTTTCCATTCACCTATTTCTTGTTTGTACAACTCATTCGTTTCTTTTGTATTTTGCATCAAGGTGTGTGAATGTGAAAAATTAGAAGTTCTGTTATTTAAACCGCATGAAGATTGAAATGATTTATATTCTGCTGCTCCAAAATTTCACAGTTACTGATTTGCATTTTATTTCAGAAACATAGGAGTCTGTACAGTTTCAATTTCCAAAAGACTACGATGAAAAGTGGCTAGCTGAAAATTATTGTAATGACTTTTGTTTTGCGACATTCTCTTTGACGTTCGCGCCCTTGTTGCTTAAACACGTGATTACTACGTTCACCTTCCCGGTATTTATTCATACAAGTAACATTTCTTAAAGTCAACTTAACGCCAGCAACATGAAAGAGACAAAGTAAGAGCTAAGTTTATTTGGAGACAATCCTTACGCTTGACTTAAAATCGAAATCTTGTAAAGTAAACAAATTTACGCTAGACTTGTCATTCAAAAGGCAAGTTTCTGGACACTGCACGCGCGTTACTATTTTTTCTCAAATCACAACTGGGTTTCAGATCACTTTAATAGCACAAGCAGTTCAGACGATAATTTATCGCGCATAAATCGAAAGTAAAATGTACTACGCATCTAATGAAACAAAGCAGGAGCAGGACTATTTTCTGAATAAAACTGGGATACTCAGTTGCTTTTTATTTGTTTTGGATTAATCTGAACGAAGGATGTCCGAATTCAAAGACTTTAAACCCATGACATCTCGAAAATGAATGTTGTGTTCAAGTTTACAGATTGTTATTCATAACGGACTAGTTTTGTTTCAACCAAGATTTCTTTTTGATTGTAATATGCGGTGAAGCAACGTTTTGACCTAAACATTTCGCTCGAGTTTCCTCATCGGTGATGGTTTACTCGTCATGAAACTGGCTCAAAGGGTCATGATTTCTGCAAGCTATCAATACTCCCTCCCCCAGTGCAAAATAAAGCGCGTCAAGTCTGGAAAATTGTTGACTTAAAGTTACTTTGTAAAATTTGAATCTTGTGGAAAGACAGCCAGTGGCAGCAGTTTGGCTCGGCGCTCGTCAAAGTAGCGTCTATCAAAACTGATCAGGTTAACGCGACGGCTACTTTGAGGTATGAGCGCTGTTACTGGGAGCCTACAAAATGATTGCGTATTCTGCATTAGTGAGTAGAATGTTCCTTCCAGAGCTCCCTGTCGTTCTTGGTTCTGTGCAATCCAAGCATGGGGCTTAGATGAGGAACTCGAAGCCTCCCCCTGATTCTTTCTTCAGCAAATTTTTAAATACTTAATAATAAAAACACTGCAAAAAATTCCTTTTGGAGTGGCCAACTTTTTCGCCACTCGCCTTTTTTGCCTTCCCGAATGACTAGAACGCCAAGCTACGTTGGCTGTTTTTGGAGCACAGAGTCCTTTTTTCCGCACCGCCTACCAAAATTGCAAGCCAGTCTGCTACCGTCTTCCGAATCAGTGCACTCCTGGTGCAATAAACTACACGTGAATCACTCCCGATCCCCCTCTCTTTAACACGCAAACAGCGGCAGCCAACCACAACACCATGGAGACTTAAAATCTCTCTCCTTAATTTCTGAGAAAATTGATCAAAGTATTTCTAGAACTGCGTGCTGTTTTATTCTTCTCCACTAGACAAGTTTATATGTATTCGAAAAGCATAGCGTCGGCGACAGACCTCCACAGGGTTTCCGAAGATGAAACTGACCTTGATTACCTTGAAGCTGGGCGCTATAAAAGACGAAAACGCATGCAGTCACGTTGGCGTGTGCCTGATCCAGTTCCATACGGTACAATTCTCGGTGGCACTATTGTCGGTTTCTGCTGATTAAAGAGAACCGAGAAAGAACATTTTTGGGTTCAAAATGTTAGCCCGTGTGTTGGCTATCACTGTATCAGCGGGGTCCTCAGAACAGCATGTTATTGCGGAACCGACACTGATCAAATTACGGTATACCCAGCGAGTTCGCGTTTTCAGTTATCTTTACATTACTTTATGCAGGGTTTAGAGACATTCGTAAAATGTATGAAAGACGGAAAGCTTAAATAACTATTGACGTTTCTGGTCTCATGAATGAACTTAACTAATTATACTTGTGGAAGGGGCAGCCGTCTGACTCGGACCTGAAATCGAGAAAAATCGAGATTCGTTGTTCGAGTACGTTTTGCACCATACTAGGGCAAATCCTTGTCGCTTTTTCTCGATTTTTCCGCTTCCCAGAAAGACTCGCCAAATGCGCTGGCTCGGTAGGGGCCCCGTATCGAAGGGAATGACTACAACAAAACAGTTAGAAATACAGAATGATACTGGCAAACTTAATTTATTTTTAGGGGGTCTCCTTTATATTATACCACCCCTTTAGGTGTCATTTTTCACAGTTGCAGAGAACAATAGAAGAATAATAATCTATAGGGAGGCTACACAGGGGTCGGAGAAATCAGGAAAGTTGGTGCTGGAGATGACAAATTTAAATTAGGACTGACATTGAGATAACTTGCGATTGCATGTGAACGTTCAATAGTTGTACTTTCTCCCTTTTTCTAGAGGTTATGATTATGAACGAACCATATATTTGCATGATTTGCATCACTTCTTCTTCGGCTTCTTTCTTTGAATAAACCAACCAACCAACCTAGCCTGATTTTTATGTCTTTGAAACCGGGCCTACAGCAGCGAATAACAGAAACGGTTCTTGTTTGGGTTGTGTATAGACATCAGCAATTACACGCTTTTTTTTTCATAAGAACCAGTAACTTTCGGTTCAGCCTGGGCTGTTCCTAATTTTTTGGCGATTTCAGCCTCAAATTGTTCTTAAGTTGTTCCTATTTCCTGATATTTTTAAACTGTGAGTTAGCTGCCTGGAACGTTACATGTAAAACGGCACTAAGAAATATGTGTTTCAAACTGTCATTACGAGACAAGCTTCCAGCGCCGGATGATCAAACCTAAATTCTGACAAGCTTTGTTTTCATGTACATCTCAATCTCTGTACAAGTTTGAATAAGTTTCTTAAACTTTTCTGATCCAAATTTCAGCCTGGTGATTGTTCTTAGCTTGTTCTTAATTTTTGGGCAAATCTCAGCCTTTGTCATAGTTGGTGTGCTTATAAAGTTTGTTCTTTTAAAAATAGCGTGAACTTTTTGAAAAAAACGTGAGTGCTATTTAACGAGCTCAAAATACCGAAAAGCTGCTCACATTTGCCCTTTTTTTAAGAAAACTGCTAAACATGCCAAAGAGATGCTCTCAAGTTTCAGTAAAAGCTGGTATAAGCTTCTGGAATGAAAGGTACTCCGTTAGGCACAGTCCCGAAACACAAGCACCTTGGGGTTACCATCACCGCAAAACTGGGTTGGAGCCTTAATTGTAACACTACACGCTTCTTTATAAGAACAAACTTTATATGAACACCCAGGCTGAGATTTGCCCAAAAATTAAGAACAAGCTAAGAACAATGATTGAGATCTATATGAAAACAAAACTTGTCGAAATTTAGCTTGCAATTGGTCATCGGGCACTGGAAGAGTGCTTGCGTTGTACCGACAGCTTCAAGTCTTTTCGCTGGATGAAACTACAGCAAACACATATTTCTTAATGCCACTATACATGTCTTGTTCTGGGCAACTAATTCACTAATAACTGTTTGAAAATATCGGGAAATAAGAACAATTTAAGAACAATCTGAGGCTGAAATCGCCAACAGGCTGAGCCGAAAACGGTTGTGCAAGGGAAAGTTCTGGCATGGATGACGTCATTGTTTTTCCTGTCACTCACCAACGGAACGGGTCTCCTGTGTTCAGTGCTGTCGTAACTTCACGTTCTTTTCAGACATTCAGTGTAATTTCAAAAGGTTCGGTGACGAAGGTTCATTTGCTGTGACCATAAAGTTTTTCCGTGACAAACGACAACTTTAGAAG